>JASAMV010002538.1:0-60967 GCA_030248065.1 Rhynchonema sp. JSB1_4 | reverse complement strand
GGGGGCTCTATTTTTGGGGGGGGGCTCTATTTTAGGGAATACGGTAGTTCCTGGGGGGAGGGAGGGGTCCCCTTCGGGCAGGCGACTTTTGACAACATTGACCTAAAAATCACACAGCCCAAAGGGCCAATTTTAGGCCCAAAAATACTTACCGTATTCCCTGAAATAGAGCCCCTCAAAAATAGAGCCCTCAAAAATAGAGCCCCCCAAAAATACAGCCCCCCCCCCCCCAACTTGGAATTCCCCACTTTGGGGTCGTAAAGTCAAAAGCAGAGGTCGCAATCGGGCCGCGGGCCGGGCCGCGCTCGGGGGCTGTTGGTGCGGCCCCGGCCCGACGCTTCTGAAGTGACTTATTTTACTGAAAAAGTAGGGATTTTTTGTCAAAAATACAAAAATTTCTGACGGATTCGGCAAGTACGTGATCAGTATTGCCTATCTGACGACTTTTTCATGGAAAACAATGAATCTTCAACCAAAAAAAATGGATTCAAAAAAATCGCAATGATTATGACAAAAATTGGGTTAAAATCTGAGCCACAAATTCGGGCCGGGCCGGAGATTTGGGGGTTCGGGCCCGGCCCGAGAGAGTTTTCGGGGCGGGTAGGGTCAGTGTTGGAGGTGGGGGGGGGGTTTGGGGGGGCGGGGGGGGGGGGTAGCCCTCCCCAGTACAGTAGGTATCACCCCTCGCCTGGTACAGTAGGTATCCCCCCCGATGTTTGGCATGGTGCAGTAGGTATCCCCCCGATTTTCACCCCGGTACAGTAGGTATCCCCCCCGATTTTGCCCCAAAAGTGCCAATTTTTGACCAAAATGGCCGAAATTAGTGCAAAATCAGTGGATTTTACCTCAAATTACCCGAAATTCGCGCGCTACGCGCGCAAATACTACGTTTTCACACGATTCCACACATAATAAACACATAAAAAATTTTCACCCCAAAACCTAACCCCCCCCCCCCCAACCCCCCCCCCAAACCCCCCCCCCTAGGTACATAACCCCCCCCAGGCCATCGGCTCTGGTACAGTAGGTATCCCCCCTCTCCGAGCGCGGTACAGTAGGTATCCCCCCTCTCCGAGCGCGGTACAGTAGGTATCCCCCCCTCCAGAGTACCTCCAACACTGGGTAGGGTACAACACAAGTTTTTTCGGGTGCCTGTTTTTATGCACTAAAAAGTACATATATCGCGCGCAGCGCGAGATTTTTGCACTTTTTGGGGTTTTCGGTCGAAATTTGAGCATTTTTGACCGAAAAATGGGCATTTTGAGGGAAAAAATCGGGGCCTGGTAGGGTACCAGAGCGGGGCGGGTAGGGGGTAGCGTACCAGGCCGGGACGGGTAGGGTACCATTGGGGCCCCACCCCCTCCCCAGCCACAGCACTGCACCCGGCCCCGAAAGGGGGAAGATCCAAATTCAGGAAAAAGTCACTTCTTGAGGTAGAAAATTTGACCTATTTTTCCCCCTTTTTGGAAAAAATCTATACTACCAAAACAGGAAGACGTATGTGTGTGTATATGTATGTGTGTTTGTGGCCCCCTCCCTCGGAATTGCGGACGGGTCAATTTTCACGGGTAGCTTTGGGTATGCTAACGGGTCTTCGGGGGAGGGGGGGGGGCACGGCACGGGCGCGGCGCTGTAGCCGGGCCGTAGGCACGGGTCCCGTCTAGTTCTTCATAAAAAGGGTATTTTGGCGACTTTTGAGAACATTGACCCAAAAATCACATTTTAGGCCTAAAAATGCCTATTTTAGGCCTAAAAATGCCCATTTTAGGTCTAAACATGCCTATTTTAGGCAAAATTGGGGGAGATAGTGTACCCGGAGGGGGAGATAGGGGGATAGTGTACCACCTGAGAGGGAGATAGAGTACCCGAGGGTGGACCCCCCCTCCCACCCCCAGGAATTACACTATATCGCTCCTGGGCGCTATTTTGGACCTTTTGGATCGGGCTGGTCCCTGAGTTTTGATCAGTCGGGTCTGGGTTGCAATTCATTTCATTCCGTATGTCGATAAACGCAACATTGTCTGTTTGTACTTGCAGCCATTCCCGGTTCGTTCGGTCTGTCCGGCAGCAGTGTGTCATCGTCACACAGCAACACGAGCACAACGGCGGGCGGACTGCAAAGTCGACGATCACAAACAATGCCCCCCACAGCACCCATCAGTGGCCGGCCTCTGTCGCTGCCGCTGCCCACCCCGCCCATGCCGCTGTTGGCCGCCGAATATCTCAACAATCTCGCGCGTCTCACCCAGTTGAGCACATCCATCTTCCCCCCTTATCCATCGACGGGCCTGTTGCCACCGCCATTGCCCTTCATGCCGCTATTCGCCCCGCCAGCACCGCTGTTGTTTCCACCCGCTGCGCCACCGACCAACATGTTTAATGCTGCCACCACTGCCACATCCCTGTTACCACCGCAACGGTCGCTGTCGAGCACGCATGCGGCAACAAGTGGCAGGGCGATGATGGCCGATGGTGCGGCGCCGCATACGTCGCGCTCGTGGCATCAGGTGTGTTTTTGTTTGTTTTTTTGAATCAGAGATTTTTTGGTCTGTTTACTGGAATTTGTTTCCACTCTTATCACGTTTGCGTTTGCGACGCCAAGTTTGGTGGTTCACAGCCGAGTTAGCATCAGGCATTGTGACGCGACTTTGATCGCTGGCAATGGATTGCTGTATTTCAAAGTTTGGAACAGTTCTGATCTCGATAACAACCTTATGTTGTTGCAGACAACAGACAAAATCACCGATTCAACAAAGTCAGAGATCAGTTAGACAGAGTTACGTAACCGCATTTCGTGCACTTATGCTTGGTTGAAATGTGCACTGAAAATACCGACCAAGTCGTTTTTATCCGGGCATACACCAAGCTTGATTTTGGTCCTCAAATTTGCAGACGTCACGTGCCCCATTGTTGCGTCGTCGCAGCAGTTCGAACACTGGTACCAATTCGCCGATGAGTATCGATTCACCACGTGCACGTGTCGGACGGATTTCGATCGCTGAACTGATGGGTGTCGTGGACACAATGGGGTCGGGTGCTGCGAAGCAAAGCAAGAGTGACACCAGTCATCAACAGTATCAGGTGCGACTGGTTTGAATAGTTGCGGTTCATGAAGAAGGCCTGCTGTAAACGGTTTTTTTACATGAATCGGGATTATGTTGCTATTCTTTGCCTCGTGACACATGAACGCTTCGCCTAGTTCTCGCCTTGGTGTCCTAACACTTCAGGGTATAGCACCGTTTGTTTGTCCTTACAGGTCAATGTCGGAAGTAGAGCCAAATATCCGGACAGTGTGAATCGGCTTGCCACAATTAGTAGGATGTGATGTGTCCACACCAAGAATAGATTATTAGGACCCCCAGCATCGCGGCCAGATAATTTTTTTAAATTTGATGATAATTTTCATCACGCTTTTTACCCAAGATACCCCTATGGTCCGTCAAAAGGCGAAAAAAGGCCTTTTTTGCATGCAATTTTACTGCAAAAATGGCCTAAAAATGGGTATTTTTTGACATTTTTGCCGAAAATTGGCCTAAAATGACCATTTTTTGGTGTATGCGCGCGGAGGAGCGCGCGATTTTTGGGGGTCCCGAGGTCGAAAAACACCTGTTTTTGCCTTTGAAAACCATAAATCTACTTACTCGAGATACCCTTTGGGGTCGGCTCGAGATAGATACCCTTCCCCCCATCCCCCCTAAGGGTTGACTCGAGATAGATACCCCTTAGGGGATTCCCATCCCCCCAGTCACTACAGTGCTGCAGCTTGCCGCATTGGTTGCAGCAGCCGATCGGTGGTTCGCCACGTCCAGTTGTGCGCTCACGTGCCAGCCATTCGACGACTGGTTGCGATGATCGCAATGTGTTGAATGTTCAATTCCAAAGACCGCGTGTCGGCCCGTTGACCGTCCATGCCACGGCTGCCATCAATGCGCGTCAACTTTGTTAGTGCTGCATTTTGGAAGGCTTTGTGCAGCGGGTTGTGAAAGTAGCTGATCAAGGTTGAACCGCCGGCTGCCTGAGTGAGGGCTGGCTAGGTGATACAGGCCATATTTATGCCTGGATTGCGGCGCTTCAGAAATGTTTTGCGATTAGCGTAACATCATAAGGAAGAAACAAATATTCAGTAGCTCCAACATGTGATTCGGATGAAATAAAAATATTCAACGGTGCAAAACTGGAAGCACCAGATATTTGTGCAACATCCTGCGAAATAACTGATATGTGGTGATCGCGTGCTGTATTCAAAATGGCGCTGATCCCATGCGTGAACGTTCTTCATAGTGTCGGAAAAGGGCTATTTCCATAAATCTGCAGTGCTAACCAACAAGAGAGTAGGCTGTATTTTAATTGATGTTGCAAAGTTTCCAACTTGTATTGCGGTTGCGTGCAGCGCCGAACGCCGCGCCATTCTATCCGGGCTCATACAGTCACAGTTGTGAGCAGCCACAATTCAACGAACATTGGACGCGTGAACAGGCGTTGCGCGGACTGGACACGGGCGAATTGGTCAAGGTGTGAGATTTATGTCTGCCAAAATGGTGATCAGAAATTTGGGTTGATGTTTTCATGTATTTTAAAAAGACTTGGTGATCGAATTGCTCTGGTAACGCTTTCAGACCGGTTGCTTCATAATTTACGAATGATCGAAAATCATTTTTATATAATTTATCCGATCGCCGATTTTGACCACAATCGTGTTCTGCTGCATAGGGCATTCTGTGTGTGAATGCGTCGAATCACGATGAGTCGATGTTGACCAGTGCGCACGACTATCTCATTCACGACGCGCGTGATCGAAATCGGGCGTTGCACGGCGATGTGGTGGTGGTGAAACGATGGCCGAGACAACATTGGATTGTTGGTCGTTTCTTATGTTTTGTTTGAAATTTTTTTTCGTCCGACAAACCGATAGTTTGTAGTTTGTTGAATGTTGCTCGCTGGCGGATTTTGTATTGCCCCGATCCGATGTCAGGCTTGGCGATCGAACCAGGTCCCATCCGATCACCAAGTATGATGTCGACCTTCATGTGTTTTTACCGCATTTTTCGGATAGTACCACTCCACTGAATATTGCCTCGGGATATTATTGTCAGTGCAATGGTATCAAACTGTGCATAGAGTGCAGATGTGAGCATAAACGTGACAGACTGGTTTATCACGGGAGTAATCCCTCTGAATTGACAGGTGTGCGAGCAGTTGTACAAGAGCCTAAAGGAGCAAGCAATGACGTCATCGCAGCACACAAGTGGTGCCGGTGGTGACTCGGTGCCCACCAGTCGTCCGTTGTCTCAAGCCGAACAGGCCATACTGATTGACCATGGAATTGGCGCGTCGGTCAGGTCTGGCTCGCCTGCCACCACTGATGGCGACCACAAGAATCAGGTTGATATTGGTCGCACAATGGCCATATAAGAATTCATCAAATCAATCCTGATTTTCAAGTTCAGTCACTCTTAACCACTGTGCTATTTGTGATTCTCACAAAACATTTTCAGCTAAAAATAATCTAGCAGATCAACCACGTTGCCGCAGGTCTGAAACATTCTCTTTACTGCGTGCTTTGTGTGCGATCACGCAACGCAACGTCATTGCCCCGTCACTTCCGCTCTTTACGAATCAGGAAAAAAATTGACCAATCCTTATAAAGTCATGGTGCGACCAATATCTATTTGGCAAACTGGTTGAAAATTTTGGCGGAATTGGTGTATGGTTGTACCTGCACAAAACCTTTATCGCCAGGACCAGATAAACAAAAAAGCAAACTTCTATGTTGCAGAATGACGACCAGAAAAACGCGACCGAAAATACCGATAAAGACAATAAAGACGGAGGCCATGTGATTGAGCCGGAGAAGGTATCCTATACTTGCGTATTCTTCCGCAAAATATATTTTTGGAAAAAAACCGTTTTTTTCGGAAAAAAACCGTTTTTTTTTCAAATATTTTTCCAGTACTTAAGGATACCCATGGTCCAAAAACGCCTATTTTGGAGAAAATTTTGACCGGAAATGGCCTGAAACATGCTAAAAATGCACTTGGAGATTAAAAAGTGCTCATTTTGAACTGTTTAGCACCGATTTACATTAGTTTTGACAACATCCTTTCGTAACCCTTGAAAATATTTCGGAAATTTTTGGAAAAAAACCGTTTTTTTTCCAAAAGTTGCCACTTGGAAAAATTTCCGGAAAAATAAAAATGTATTTTTCCGGGCCTCGGAAAAAAAAGGTTTTTTTTCCGAAAAAAAACGGTTTTTTTTCGGCCCGCAAGTATAAGGTATCCGTTTATTTGTTAATTGATCTTATGATACTTTTCCTTCTTTTATTTTGCTCTTTCAGAAACCAGCCGATTTGACCAACGAATGCATTATGCCGATGGCCGATGAATCTTCCGAGGACGAGACCTATTATACGACCGTATCCGATCACGGACAAAGTTTGTTCTGTCATATCGCTGGTCAGGCTTTGTTTTTCGTCAAAGTTGATGATCATGACTGACGTCGTTGTGTTATTCTGCCAGATATGCCACCATTATTGAGCCAATTGATGCGCGAAGGTGGACGACATATTGAACAGGACAAGGACAACAAAGACGACGACGGTTGTGCGAACGGTCGGGTGTATTCGCGTGCGCAGCTGATCAGATTGAGAAATATGGTTAGATTCGAATCGAAGATTTCACACAGACATTCTTGCCTTTGAATTTTGAAACTGCGCGTTTTCAAAATTCACCCTCATTGCGTGGTATTGGCGGTATCAGAGAGGGGTAACCAGACCAGTTGCACTGCCATAGCCATAGTAAGTCTTGTGCTTGATTTCGAAGCCAAGCTGAACAGTTTTCGTGACCTAATTCTACCCAAATCATTCGCAGGTGGCCGAGAATGCGACAGTGAACTGTTTGTCGGACGTGGCCAGTGTGCGCATCTCAAAGTTGGCGTTGAAACGATCGGCCGACCGAAACAACCAGGAATTGTGGATAAATGGCGATTTGGAGAAACGATCGAACGACGTTTGTTATGACCAGCATTTTGAACAATGTTCTTTGTGCAAATGCCAACGTGCTTTCAATGTCGTTCATTTATTTCAGCGTGAAAGTCGTCTGTCGATGCACAAGACGACGGTGGCGAGTCTGGCGTTGGGCGCGCTCATTCCCGATCAATGTTTGCAAAAGACGGCGCACGTGAGTCATGGGTGTTGTCTGATGTTTGATTATTTGCGTCTGGGGGCTGCACTTTTCGAAGAGAGACACGAAAAAGGCATCAGTCTTAACGAAGCGGCGTCTTTTAAGTTTTATATCCTGCAGTGTTTTCCTGTGGTAGCAAGCGATTTTTGACATGTTTAGCCGGCAAATAGTCAATTTTTTTGTTACTTCACGAGGTCAAAAGTCATTTGTTGGGGGGCGCTTGTTCCAAAAGTGAGCGAAACCGCTGCAGCGCAGAAAACGATTACTTGTTGTTCAAGATCTAAATTCGATATCCGTTCTGATATTGATCGTCCGAAATTAAGGGAACAATCGAGGAGACGGGGTCTGTGAGCATTTTGGCCCCATCCAACCACACCTGGTTGCTGCTGCAGGTTGTGTGCATCCTTGAGCGCAAGTGCCATTGTGCGTTCGGTACACTACGTCCGATGTACAACTACGACAATCAAGCGCGTTGTCTGCTATTCATCCCTGTCGACGGCCGTATGCCGAGAATGATCATTCACGCGGATGAAGCGCCGCATGGATTCTTTGCCAAACCGAGGAACTTCACCGGTGTCATCTATCTGGCACGTATGGTCGACTGGCCCGTCACCAATATCTACCCGTTGGCGTGAGTTCTTTCTATTTGATATCGTACTTGAGAATTACGAACGACGATTTGTTTTTGGAGTGCCTTCTTCGGCGGATCACAATATGTCGAATGCTCGAGATCAAATCAAACGTTTAGGTGCTGTTATGGTTAACCGATTTCGTTTGTAAACACTTTCACCTTGCGCAAACCCAAGGGGTAGATACAGGGTATTGCAGAAGTAGCTTTGTGTTCGTTTGCGATTGGTCATCCATCGGCATCTGGCTGGAATGTGTTGAAGTGTTTATGATGAACTTAATTGTGCGTTAACAAAGGAGGACCGCTGTTGGGCGACTCAAAAATGTTTCACAGTTTGCATTTGGACTGGCAGAACATACGCAATGGCTGCTGATCATCAGTGAGGCACAATCATAAAAAAACGTATGAAAGGATAAAATATGTATGTTTGAAATGGACAGCTAGTTTGGCAACAGCAGTGAGCAGTAAGAGCAGTGGGTGTAGCCCGATTCCGCTCGTTTTCACAGACGGGCTAGGCGTCATGCCTCGTCGGTGCGAACACGTCTGGCAAGTATGCCTAATAAATGATTTTATAAACGCTTTGTGGCCCGATCAATCACCAGTTTGGTCTGTGTACTGAGTGCAGTAATGTTGGTCTGTTTCGCCCTGCTTTCACAGACAGACCGAGGCGCCAGGGCTCGTCATTGCGAACGCCTCTGGCAAATTTGCCCCCCGAAAGCGCCACCAGCCGATCCTATTGCTGGGCTGTGACATCACTCACTGCGTGCAAACTCGTAAACAGAGTTTCGTCACATTTGCAGCACACTCGACCGCGCACTGGGTGCAGCTGGCGACATCCGCGCCGAGACCGAGGGTCTGTTGTGTCAGTACAACATCGATGCGCGTCAATTCCCACCCGCGTGTCTCAAGGACGTGCCAACCGTGGAAATGGCGAAGGAATGGAGCATTCCAAAGGTTGATGGTCTACACTGGCGGACGGAAAAAATCTTTTTTTCACGAAAAAAACGAAAACTGGATCTACGTGGGACGTGAATGTAAAACGAGAAAGAAACGAAAAATCTCAGCTTCCGGGAAACATAGGTCATTTTTCACGAATTTTGGACAGAGGTTTGGAAAGAAATTTATTTAGATTTTAAACAATTTTTTTTAAAATTTATCATTTTTACTAAGTGAGTTTCACATGGCGATTGTGCTATTCGGCTGACAAGCGGGGGGCACAACGTCACGCCGATGGTCTCGAATACCCCGCGAAACCTAGGCGTAGACAGGACTCCAAATTAATTTTTTCAATAATTTGCTAAATACCACAGTGACACAATGCTCTCGCATCCCTTAGAACAACTTTGGTCAAGCGCGGATGATGTCAAAGTGGCTTGTTTCAACTATTTTAGTCAGAATGAGCATTAAAAGCACCCAGAGACACCACCGTCGTGTCTGTGCTAACGTTACTATGCCTCAAATATGAAAACAAACCACACCAACACGAGCTCGATTTCGAAGGTGGTGCGTATTCAAAAGGAATAGAAAAAGAAAGTTTACACGCTCAGTTTTGTGTTCTTCAACGTGTAACATTTCCCAAATCAGCAGCCACGTCAGAATGTTTCACTATTGTGCCGCCAGCTGCGAAATGTAGCTCATGTTGGTGTGGTTTGCTTTACCTCATTTGGGCTTCACCTATCCGTATGCACTGCTGTTCTTCATGGGAAAAACCGGTCTTTCCGCCAGTATAGGATGGTGTTTTCATGGATAATGTCCCAATATATTTCGAGCATTTTATTATGAGTGGTTGAATCAATTTGGATAGGAATTGGTGGCTGAATTTGCCAACGGCCAGATCCATTTCAGACCGAATACGAGAAACGACGTTATTTCGACCACGAGAGTCTGTTGGTGATTGAACGCCCGACGTGTGACACGATCGGATTGCATGTGAAGGAAATCGATCGCGGCATTTATGAGGTGATGGGCTTGCAAAATTGGACAAAAAGTCACAATAATGATTGTTGATCATGATCACTCTGTGTGTTCAATTGCTCAGGTTGGGCTGCACGTGCCGGACGTGAGCTATTTTGTGAAATCGGGCAGCGATCTCGACCGATGGGCGTTGCATCGCGCCGTCACTGTGCGATTGGTGGATAAGGTGACACCTTCTTGCACTCATTTCGGGATTTTTCGTGTCGGAACGTTTGCTTTTCGGGATTTTTGACGGCCACCTTTTTTGCTTTTTTGACTTGAGCATGTGTGTTCGGGAGATCGATGTACCGTCATGTATTGCAGCCCGCTATTTCCTTCGCTGTGATATGCGTTCAGTAAAACATTTGATGTCTTACAAACTATGGGACGTACATTTCCGCATAGCTGAATTGAAATTTTTAGGTGAAACCATGTCGCTGCGATTTGATGGCATGGTTGTTAATTCTTGATTGCCATGCTGACTGGTGTGTATAATTAGTGCGCCAGTGCGCTGCTTGAGGTTACGGTGATGCACGGGTTCAAATCTGCGCCAGATGTCACTGTGGAGTTCTCAACAGAATAATATAAGAGCAGTAAGTTTTGCCCGTTTGGACCTGTTTTCACAGACGGGCGAGGTACCAGGCCTCGTCGGCGCGAACACCTCTGGCCAATTGACCTCCAAAAAGGACCTCGAGCAGATCTTATTGCTCAAGAATCCATTTCGATCCATGCATTCCAGTCAATCCCAATGCTGCCGCTCGTGCTCACCGACGAATTGTGTGCGCTAGCAGTGGATCGTGATTGTGTGTGCGTGTCGGTGGTGTGGCGCATCAATGAGCACGGACAGATTATGGGTGAATGGATTGGCCGATCGATTGTGCGACCCGACAGCAAAATGGATGTCAACCAGCTGAAGGTTGTTTGGTTTGTAATTCGTCGTGTGTTCGACAGGCAGGGCTTTTTAGAATTTTTTTTGTCCAAGCAGTTGCTCCACAAAGCCAAAAATTTCTGTAAAAATATGTGCTTGCCAGCCAGTGATTAAAAAAATCCCGTGCCATCTCTTGATTTTACTTCCATCTTGCAGCCCATTCCCAAAAATAAACCTTGGTTTTTTACTGTCTCGCGTTTTTTGTTACTTTTCTGAATCTTACTTTTTTGTTTGGACAGAGCGTGAGCTCACGAAATTGTTGTTCCCATTGGCCCCTGCGAATTTTATGCATTCGGTGAAACATTCCTCAGTCTGCGAGCAGCTCATCGTGCCACGTCACGCTTCTATGGCTGGATGAGGCGTGTTCGCAAGAACAAAACAATTTGTCTTCATTCGTTAGCGACAGTTAGGTTTCGGGGTTGACAAGGATAGTGAATAACGTTGCGATTGACTTGTTCTCCCGCAGTTGCACTAATAGCGTTGCGCGACATTCCGTAGTACATACAGCGGGCGTGTGCCAATCGCACAATGACCGACACTTCTTTTAGTTGCCCCTGTGGTTGATTTTCTGTTTTGTCGATGGTGACCGAAAATGACGGCTCCCCATCATGTCACTCTAATGACGATTGGCTGTATTGTATGAAATGTCGGTGTCACTGAATGGTCAATGTATACTTGCGTATTTTTCCGCAAAATATGTTTTGGAAAAAAAACCGTTTTTTAAAAAAAACCGTTTTTTTTTTCGGGAAAAAACCGTTTTTTTTTTCAATTATTTTTCCAGTACTTAAGGATACCAATGGTCTAAACACGCCTATTTTGGAGAAAATTTCCTCGGGAAATGGCCTGAAACAGGCTAAAAATGCACTTGGAGATTAAAAAGTGCCCATCTTGAACTGTTTAGTACCGATTTACATTGGTTTTAACAACATCTTTTCGCAACTGAAAATATCTCGGGAATTTTTGAAAAAAAACCGTTTTTTTCCAAAAGTTGCCACTTGGAAAAATTTCCGGAAAAATAAAAACGTATTTTTCCGGGCGTCGGAAAAAAAACGTTTTTTTCGGGTTTTTTCGGAAAAACGGTTTTTTTTTCGCCCCGCAAGTGAAGGTCAATATCATGCAAATGGCCTGGTTAACCTTTCGCACTGACGAGCTCTGGCGCCTCGGCCTGTCTGCGAACCAGACCAACATTACTGCACTCGGTAGATAGATTTTTATTTGTTTTGCAGGAGCGCCTTCCACAAGCATCATCCGCCGAGTCACGCTTGCATCAGTTGGCCATCCAGCTGCGTCGACGTCGACTTGAACACGGCGCCCTGGAGTTGGGAGCGATGAAAATGGAATTCGACCTCAATCGAACCGGTGCGCCGCCAATGAATTGTGCTGCGCGACAGGTATGTGTTGTGACTGGGGTGGGGTGGTGGGTGGTCTTTTTGTGTTTCCAAGCATGTTTGACTGACTGATCAGCTAAACGGAAGCGATCAACGCTGCTGATCAAGTCTTAGTCAAATGTTTTTTAGTTTGTTGAGGATTATTGGAAGAGTTACTTCCATCATGAGTTGGGGATCGAAACCGTTGCTCTCGTTTTTGCTCTTACCTCATCCACGAAACATTTCTGAGCACGTATTTATTCAGTCAGTCTGTGGGACATTTTTTCACTGACATTTTCGGTCGCCATTTATGTTCCCTGGTCATATGTTGTTGCAGGCGCATGTATGGATAGAGAAAATGTATATCACCCAATATGGCGGGTAATTCGAGATTTACTGCGCCAGTTAATTTCGATTTATTTGTATCGAACTAACTATTCCTGTAAAATCGCAATATATGTGTGACACCAAAAGTCATGTGATTATTTCAAGACCGGATCGGTGTCGGTGACGAAGTTTGATATTGATATCAGTAATTGGTTTAGGCACTAGTTCATCTGTATACGGTGAGAAAAGCAGGACTGGGCCGGTCCGATCGGCAATTTCAATTGCAGACTTTGACTATTGTGATTCTGTCCTGTTGTCAGGTGAACGACGCTGAGCAACTGCTGACCGAGTACAGCACACTGGCCGATCTGTCGGTGGCACGACGTATTCATGATCGATTGCCCAAATACGCGTTGTTGTGCACGCAGCTGCCACCAAGGAATATGCAGTTGAGGGAAAATGTGGGTAGTTTTTGGAGTTGGGTGTTTCTAATCTCATTAGCTGATCGGCAAAGGCGTGCTTCATGGACAGGGAACTTTGATCATTGGGGGAAATCCATGTGAATTGCCATCAGCCATTTACACGGTTGAGGTTCGCTTTGAACCGAGACTCGCATCGACCTTGTTGTTGGCTGGCGGACTTTGAATTGTGATACAGCACGTGTTTCCTGAACACAAAATTCGCTTTCTGCCACCATTTCTTCAGTTGGAAATGCTGCGCAAATGCGTGCGCATCGAGCCAGTGAGCAGCAGCGATGCACTCAGCACCACCAAGTTGGAACGAGTGCTCAAATCGGCGCAACATGATTCAACCACTCATTGTGTCACCACCGAATTGATCGGACAATGCATGCAGGTATGGCTGCAGGGTGGCATGTTTGTGTTTTTGGTCAATGGTGAAAGATGGAATTCAGAATTTAATGTTCGATACTGTCAGCAGGTGCAGCTGTGCGAAACACAGCGCCAGAATTTAGCAACTACATGGAGTCATTGTGATGAGTAGCATTAGCCAGCCAGGCGTGCCCATGTTGCCACTTCCCAGTTTTGGCAATATCAGATAAAGGGCATTTCAGTCTGAGTGAAAAGAGTAGGACAGTGGCGAAAATCCTTTTCATACCATCTGAAATACCTGAACAACTGTGTTTCGCATGCAATAAACATTTCGTTTTTTTAGCCAGAGACCTACTGTTGTGCGGGCACGGTGGAAAAGAAGGACACCGAACTGCTGCGTCATTATGGACTGAATGTGTCAATGTGCGTGTTGCATTTCTGGTCTTTTTATTATACCGTGGTTGGTGGTGCAGGCAACCATACTCGTAGTCAGTCACTCACGTTTATGATGTGCGAACAGTGAGAGGAAAGGAAAAACATCACACATGCAGGCAATATTTTTTGTTTGTTGTTGCTTTTTGTAGTATGGTTGTTGATAACGTGTTGCAAACATTGTTCACGTAGTTGCGCGGTAGTTATGTAGCAGATGTATAACATCACCTTCTGAACGCTGGCATCGCATTTCGGAAAATGCGTGCATTTTGTAGATCGGTCCGTTGTTCGAACGGAAGTTGAACTTGTTTCTGACCGAACTGTAATGTTTCTATTCTGATTTCACCCATTGCAGATACAGTCTTCCTTTTTATAGTGATCGGTAGAACCCGACATTTTTGCAACATCCTTAACCAATGAATTCCCACTACATGAGTAGCAATTGTTGGCGGCGGATTGGGGGCCCAAAAATTCATGCACTATTTGGAGGATTCACTGTTGAGAGACCGCATTTACAAATATACGCATTGCTGCAGCTACACGCACTTTACGCGGCCGCTGCACCACTACGCCGACCTGTTGGTGCATCGTTTGGTGACTGCGTCGTTCGACGGTTCGCATCGACTGCTGTCGGCGCACAAAATACAACAAACGGCCGAACACTGCAATGAGAGGGAGATGGCAGCCGACACCGTGTTGAGTGTGAACAGGGAAATGTGGCTGGCTGCGTATGTCAAGGTGCGTCCACGGTCTTCAGATTATGTTGTGCAGGCTGTTTGGAAAGACAGCTCATCTTTCTCTTTTTTAGATTTATTTGGTGATTTCATCAATGTTTTTGCACATTCCTTTTTCTTCTGTTATTCTACCTGTAAAACATTTTTGATGCAACCGAACGTTTTGGCGCGAGATATCACCACCGGAGCCATTCAGAATGCTGGTGGACGCTACTTTTGCAACACCCTGTTCCTGTTTTTATTATGGTTTCGCTTCTTGATATAAATCCGGTGATATTCTACTTGACTACCGCTTTGGTCCGGTCTTCGTAACGTGTGTCGTGTACCAAAATTTACGGACGAACCATCAAAAGTTTGTTGTTGTGTTCGAATGATCTTTTATCTTGTTTGCAGTCGTGCGGCTCAATCGATTGTGCTGGCATCGTGCTGCAGGTGTTCGAACAGGGATTCGACGTGTATCTCACTCGATTCGATATGCATCGACGAATATTCGTGAATGTGCGTTAGCATCGGGTGCATGATGTTTCAGTGTGTTGAGAAATTGTGTTGTGCAAATTTGCAAACCACTGTCAAATCCGCCAGTCACTAAACGGAGACGAGACTATGCTTAGTTTACGGATTGCCTTGAACTGCCAGTTAGTTGCGGTGCGGGGCTGCGTCGCACAGCGTGCAGGAAGTATAGTAACACCACGCCAACACGAGCCCGATTTCGGAGGGGCTAGATTGGTGAAACATTCATACGTGGCTGCTGATGTGGGAAATGTTACACGTTGTGGAATACAACGTGGTGCACGAGGATTTCTCTTTCTTTTGGTTTTGCTAGTGCGCCAACTCCGAAATCGGGCTCGTGTTGGCGTAGTTTGCCGTTAGCAGTCGATTGACGTAATGTGTAGCGTTTCGTGACGATGAATTGTTCGTATTCCTGGTGCAGATTGTACGACGACCGCGAAACATTTTTCAGGCAACTGTAGCAGGGAAGATCAGGTGACGTAAAAGCTGCAGCGGTCACGTGACTTTCACTACTCATCAACACACAAGTCTGACGTAGTAATTTGTGAAATGCTTGCTGCGAAACCCAGCTGGTTCCGCGTGCAGTCACAACGCGTTGCAAAAGTTTCTCCCGAAAAATACTGTCAGGATGTGCGACCGCTAGCAAACGTGGCGAAATCGTTCGTCGTGCACAATCGTGCGCCCGTAATTTTCAGCGTTTGCCATTGGCGCGCGAGGCCGAATTCCAAAGCGGCGGCATCAATCGACTGCAGTTGCATTGGCGCACCACCAGTACCGACCGATCGGTCGACACAGCGGACGCGCCCGATTCGCCCCCATTCTATCTGGTCAACAACGCCACGCACGTACAGACAGTGACCGTCGGGGCACATGTTGTTTGTGTGCTCACTTGTGCGCCGATGACGCTCAAGATTATGGTGTGTGTGGGAATGGGGCAATCAAGAATTGCGGCTGAGGCCTCAACGCAACAGCACTCGAATCGAAATCATTCAGTATAAGCTATGCTGCTAGTGTTTGTTATTTTCGGGAACTATCAGTCAAGTTAATGACTACATAGGTTGAGTATACTTTCCTGGTTCCCAGTTATTCTCGGCACTCGCGCAAGCAACTGAACAGTAAAACGTGGTGCGCACTGGTGTTTTTGAGGCCATATTTAGTGTGCGCTGGCACTGACGGTGACCTGATGCACCGCCCGGGTCGCAACTGGAAAGCAAAGACACAACTGCATTTCACATCGCATTTTATGATCATTTTGTTGCTTGGTCTCTGTTTTTTTTTTTTTTTTTTTTTTTTGGTTTTTTTTTTTTGTTTTTTTTTTTTTTTTTTTTTTTTTTTGTTTTGTTTGTTGTGTTTTTTTTTTTTTTGTTTTTTTTTTTTTGTTGTTGTTGTGTGTGGGTTTTTTTGTGGTTTTGTGTGGGTTTTTGGTTGTGTTTTTTGTGTTTTTTTTTTTTCTTTATTTTTTTTTTTTTTTCTCGGCCAACGCGTTAGCGTTGGATGTATCTTGTTATTAGAAAAGTTGAGTGCAAGGAGTTGAGACTGGCGGTTGGTCTTATGTGTATATGAAAGACACCTTGATGTAGGTAAAACTTTTGGCAAAAAGAAATTTTGACATGCGCGTGAAACATCAGCGAGCTGGAAAAACCGATTTTTCCCTATACCTGACGTGTTAAATCGGGGGTACTGGCGTGACGACATGTGTTTGGTTTTCGAAGATGTTTTGATTGCTTTCTAGAGTTGGTTGAGCCTGTACAAAACGCTGAAAATTTGGGTGCAATCCGTGCAGCAGAAAGTAGTTTTTCAGGCACCTGAAAAAAGTGGTGTCCGGCGGCGACATATTTTCTGCCAAACACTATCTCCTCCCAGGAAACTGAATGAATCCGGTCGAGTCGCATATCAATCTGAAGCTCTTGTGATTTTGTGGTCATCAATGGAGCCGGATTTTTTATTTTTTGCTTCTATCGCTCGTACGGTCGTCCGAAAGTTTTCGAAAGATTTCGAAATTTTCTTCCCAGCGTGTTTCGCGCTGTGGGCGGAGTCAGCCAATGAGCAATCAGCCAATCAGCCGTTCGCTGCGGTGATTGGTTGTTGCCGCGGTGACGTGTCTCATTCACGTGTTGGTCACGTGAATGAGTGCGTGTGTGTTTTTTAGACGACAAGGTCAATTTTTTCCTTTATTTGTTGTGGTTTTTTTTGTTGGCCGTGGGGCAAGGCAAATGTGCGTCTGTTTTTCGGTTTTTTTGTCTGAAAGTAAGCGTATATTGATAATTGGTATTGGGTTTGCGCTGGTATATACTGGTTTATTACCCTACGACTTCATTTTTTCAGATTCGCTAGCAACAAAATCAGCAACGACGACAACAACACCATCATCAGAATGCCCAAGAAGAGGGATTTCCGAAATGGGCGTGGGCTGATGACAGACGCTCACAAGAAACATGGCAAAAAGGTCAGTGTTACATTTTGTTTTGTTTTTCGTTTCTGTGGCAAGGAAAGTCTGGTGCGCCCGGGGCCGTTTAAGATTTGGTGGGGACTCTGTTTTTTGGGGGGTGGTTGGGGCTGTTTTTTTTTGGGGAGGGGCTGTTTGGGGGTGGGAAGGCTATATTTTAGGAGGGGCTCAGTTTTTGGGGGGTTGTTCATTCGAGTGGGGGGTTTTGGGAGCTCTGTTTGGGGGGGGTGGTTGGGGCTCTGTTTTGGGGGCTCTGTTTTTTTGGGGGCTCTGTTTTTTTTGGGGAACAACCCCCCGAATAGAGCTCCAGAGATCGGAAACGTAAAGTCCGGCCCGCCCTGGCCCGATGGATGCCTCTAGGTTGGTCCGGCCCGGCCCGTTTTCGCTAATTGGGTCCGTTTCCGATCTCTGGGGGCTCTATTTTTTGGGGGGCCACATTTTCTCACTGAGGCCGTTTAAGGGGGCTGTATTTTTTTGGAGGGGCTCTGTTTATAGTGGCGCTGTTTTTTGGGGGCTCTGTTTTTGGGGGGGTGGGATTTTGGGGGGCTCTGTTTGGGGGAAAACCCCCCAATAGAGCCCCAGAGATCGGAAACGGGCCGGGTAAAGTCCGGCCCGCCCTGGCTCGATGGATGCAGAGGTCGCAATCGGGCCGGCCCGACCTCGGCCGGTCGCGATTTTTTGGCTTTTGGTTTTGCCGGGCCGGTCCCGGATACTAAGAGGGTCGGACCGGGCCGGACACCCCGGCTCGAAGCTTCTGAGGTGACTTATTTTACTGAAAAAGTAGGGATTTTTTGTCAAAAATACTAAAATTTCTGACGGATTCGGCAAGTAAAGGCAATCTACGGGAGGTTGTCACTCAGCCCCCGAATACCGTAACCCACCGTAATATTGATCTGCAAGGATCGTGTCGAGACCAATTTGTTTTTTATCTATGTTTTGCGCGTTAGCGCCAACACCAACCAACAATTCCAAGTTTTGGTGATCGACGCGCACGATGACAATTTCCAGCTTGCTGCCGCTAATACACGTGTCGATAAGCAGCGAGCAGCATGGGTCTCGCAACGATCTCGCTTACGGTGGGTTACGGTATTCGGGGGCTGAGTGACAACCTCCCGTAGACTGCCTTTAAGTGATCAGTATTGTCTATCTGACGACTTTTTCATGGAAAACAATGAATTTTCACGCAAAAAAATAGATTAAAAAAACGCAAAAATTATGACAAAAATTGGGTTAAAATCTGAGCAAAAAATTCGGGCCGGGCCGGAGATTTGGGGGCTCGATTGCGACCTCTGGATGGATGCCTTTAGGTTGGCCGGGCCCAGCCGGACAGTTGGTGGAAAGTTTGGGCCGGGCAGGGTTTAGCTTGTGTGAAAGGATTTTGGGCGGAGGGGGGGAGAGGACTAAAATTGGATGAAAAGTTTTTGTCCATTCGGGTGGGATTAGGAATCTTGGCCCGGCCCAACCCGACTGGCCAACCCTGCCAGGTCTGGCCCAATTTGAAGAGACAAAACCGAGACCCACTCCGGCCCGACATTGAGAGTCACAGGTAAAAAAAGAGTTCACTGTGAGTGGTGCCAAAACTGTATCTCACTGTTCAGTCATTCACAAGTGACCGAAGTGTGATGTGAGTGGTGCCAAAATTACATCTCACTGTTCAGTCATTCACAAGTGACCGAAGTGTGATGTGAGTGGTGCCAAAATTACATCTCACTGTTCGGTTACTCACAAGTGACCGAAGAGTGATTGAGTGATGATTGATGGGGGCGGTGGTTGGGCTCTGTTTTTTGGGGGCTCTGTTTTGGGGGGTGGGAAGGCTATATTTTTGGAGGGTTTTTTTGGGGGGCTTGTGGTTGTTTTTCATTTTGTGGCAAGGAAAGGATTTTGGGCGGGGGGAACTGAAATAGATTGAAATTCGTTTTTGAGGCAAGAAAAGATTGTGGGCGGGGGGACTAAAATTGCTTGAATTTGGGCGTGGGGAGTAAAATTGGCGGGTGGGGGTGGGAAGGCAATATTTTTGGAGGGGCTCTGCTTTTTGGGGGGCTCTGTTTTTGGGGGGCTTGGGGTTGTTTTTCAGTTTTGTGGCAAGGAAAGGATTTGGGGTGGGGAGAGAGGACTAAAATGTGTTGAATGTTTTTGTCCATTCGGGTGAGGGGGTAGGACCCTGGGAAGAACTTTACTCTACCAAGCAATCCCCCAAATAGAGCCCCTCAGAGATGTATTTTGGGAAAAGCTAGTCCAGTTTCAAAATTGACTTTCCGTTTCCTCAGGCTTAGGCTTAGGTTTGGGCTTAGGCTCATCCTTACTATTAGGCTTAGACTTAGGCCTAGGCCAAACCTTGAGCAACCCGTGCCTTCTATCGCGAAATAGAAAATTTGTGTTTTCTCGCTTTCAAGGCAACTGCACTAGCTTTTCCCAACATGCCTCAGAGATCGGAAACGGGCCGGGTAAAGTCCGGCCCGCCCCGGCCCGGTGGATGCCTCAAGGTTGGCCCGGCTCGTTTTGGCTTAAGGTTGGCCCGGCCCGACTTGTTTCAGTTTTGTTTTGGGGGTCAATTCTGTCCCTACTTGGGCCGGGCCCGGCCGGAGAGTTGGTGGAAAAGTTTGGGCTGGGCTGGGTTTAGCTTGGGTTGTTTTTCATTTTTGTGGCAAGGAAAGGATTTTGGGCGGGGGTAATCTATATCTCACCGTTCGGTTACTCACAAGTGACCGAAGTGTGGTGTGAGAGGTGTCAAAACTATATCTCACCGTTCGGTTACTCACAAGTGACCGAAGTGTGGTATGAGTGGTGTCAAAACTATATCTCACTGTTCGGTTACTCACAAGTGACCGAAGTGTGGTGTGAGCGGTGCCAAAACTATATCTCACCGTTCGGTTACTCACAAGTGACCGAAGTGTAATGTGAGCGGTGCCAAAACTATATCTCACCGTTCGGTTACTCACAAGTGACCGAAGTGTGATGTGAGCGGTGCCAAAACTACATCTTACCGTTCGGTTACTCACAAGTGACCGAAGTGTGGTGTGAGTGGTGTCAAAACAATATCTCACTGTTCGGTTATTCACAAGTGACCGAAGTGTGGTGTGAGTGGTGTCAAAACTATATCTCACTGTTCGGTTACTCACAAGTGACCGAAGTGTGGTGTGAGTGGTGTCAAAACTATATCTCACAGTTCGGTTACTCACAAGTGACCGAAATGTGGTGTGAGTGGTGTCAAAACTATATCTCACTGTTCGGTTACTCACAAGTGACCGAAGTGTGGTGTGAGTGGTGTCAAAACTATATCTCACTGTTCGGTTACTCACAAGTGACCGAAGTGTGGTGTGAGTGGTGTCAAAACTATATCTCACTGTTCGGTTATTCACAAGTGACCGAAGTGTGGTGTGAGTGGTGTCAAAACTATATCTCACTGTTCGGTTACTCACAAGTGACCGAAGTGTGGTGTGAGTGGTGTCAAAACTATATCTCACTGTTCGGTTACTCACAAGTGACCGAAGTGTAATGTGAGCGGTGTGAGTGGTGAGTGGTGAAACTGACCGGATAATGGAAACATAGTTAGCCCAACGACACCATCTTTTTATTTTTCAAATTTGCTAGCAACAGTCACCATTCAGCAAAGTTGTGAGCAACGACAACGATGCCCGAGAAGAGCGCGCACCGGAAAACACGTAGGCTGCCGAGCGCAAGTCAGAAACAGGGTTTTGTTTTTTGATTTTGCCAGAGATTGGGCGCCGTGTGGCAGAAATCGTTCTTGGTTTTGTTCTGCGTGAAAAACTGAGCAGCAGAGATTAGGATCGGGACGGGAAACCAAGGCCCGGCCCGGTCCGAATTTGAGGGTCAAAGGTAAAAATGGTCAAGAAACGCTAAGGGGAACGTTTTTTCATACAGTCCAGTTATTTTTTGCAAATCCAGCCAGCCCGAATTTCCGCCACGAGTCAAAAATCAAAAATCCCTGCCCGGCCAGAGATTCTGGCCTGACCAATCCTAATCACTGCTGAGCAGTTCGTGGCGGCGATAAGTTTTTGTTGTTTTTTACTACACGTTAGCCGGTGGGTGGTAAAAGTAGCTGATCAGCTTCCAAAAGCTAAGTGAGAATTTTGGTGTCATTCACACTTTGTTAGCTGATCAACTGTCGAAAACTACAGTAAGATTTTAGGTGCTCTTAGCATATCGTTAGCTGATCGATCGGCTGCCAAATACTGTAGTAAGAACTTTATAAAAAACTTACATGGATTACACGAACAAAGTACTCCAACTGATATTGAGGCGCACATTAATGCTGTACATTTGCAGGTTTGTTTTGGCTGTTTGCATGCTGGATGCATAAAATATTGGCTTGAAGGAATTCCATCTGGGTTTGTCGTTTCGAGTTTACGGTCCGATTGCCCCTCCGTTTTGAGCTCTGCACTCCTGGCTTGTGTCAAGAACGAGCGCTTCGCACGTTTCAGTTCCAACGTAATTGTTTCGTTCAATACAAGCGGTTTGGAAAACGAAAATGGGCATGAAATTGAAATCGTGTATGCAAGTGATGCTCCTGGTCCGTGTGATAGACGGAAACCAACTTGAAGGTGTCCAATTCGTCAGACACGCAGCTGGACGAGCATGCCCATTCAGGGGTATAGGTCTGGAGGTCAGGGTTCACTACCCTTTGCCCCATATCACTTCTCCAGGTATCCCCTGATCTGTATCCCCCTTTATCGACTGCTGTGTTGCAGCATTTCCCATTCGTGTGCCAACAACCTGGCTGCGCTGTGGCCCGACCGAGTGCGCCCACACTGATTGTCCATCATCGACATGAACATCCGACTGCTGGCCATTTTATCATGGTAAGACGGGCGGCTTTATTGATTTGGATGGTTTCTTGCTGGAATTTCTCAATTAAATGTGCTGCAGTGAAAGAAGCTGTTCCAGCAAGTCATGAAAATTGAATTCCCGCGAAAGTAGTATGCTACAGTATCTCCCCCTAAAATTTCTTACCCCCCACCCCCCAAAAAAAATTATGGGTACAGTACCCCAGTATCTCCCCCTCTTTTTGGCCGCAAGGTACGGTATCTTCCCCTCAGAAGTAGCCACAGCACTGATCGTCCCCGTCCGCGTGAGTGTACCGGATAAATCACGTGTATGCGCCTCATACAACGTATCCATCATCAGATTTATTATTCTTACGATTACGGAGACTATAAATGCACCAAGGATAAATGCTCTACCGTTAGCGACTCATCCGTCCCAATTTCCAGTGTTCCTTCGAGCCGGACCCGACCAAACTGGCCGATTTGTACCGTGCGCTCGAGCGCAGTGTCGTTGTGCCCACACACAGTGGCATCGAGCATCGATTCATCGAAAACATCAAGGTCACCGTCCCGGTGGTGAAGACAGCGACAGACAGGGGACAACGCAAGAAGAAACAAGCGCAAACAAAGACGAAGAACAAAGGACCACCTTTGACCAAGACCAAGAACGGTACGAAAGGTACGGTTGATGGGCGATTTATCGAAAGTCATGGTATTTGGTGATTTTGACAATGTTCTTTAATTGATGTCCGAAGACGAAGCCTGACCAAAAGAGCTCAAATTCAAATCCAATATCGCCTTGCGCTTATCTTGATACTGGGTGCAATATGGTCTTTATCCAGACAAGAAACAGTTCAAGCCGAAGTCCGACAACAAACTACGACGAACTGTGAAAACAGCACTCAACAAGATGACAAAGTTAGTTTCATTTTTGCGTTTTCCAGTTTTTTTTAAATTTCACTCTGGTGGATGCGAAGACATAATGCAATTTTTCAGCACGATTCTGGATGCGGCTGCCGCGCGGCGTGCTGCCGGTAGTTCTAAATCGAAAACTCGATCGATCAAGACCAAATCGACGAAAAACAAACGAAAGCAAGACAAAAAACCAGAAACATCGAAAAATGACGCTGACTGTCAAGAAGTCGAAGACATCAAACCGTTCTCAGTCAGGTTGAAACACATCAAAGCGGAACCATCCGCGTGATTGTTGTGAGAAACGGGGTTGTTTTTATTTTCATAATTTCAGTGATATTTTTCGGCTCCAAAACTTCGGTGCTGTGCAATTTGGCAATATGTGCTGCATATCAATTTTTGTTGTTTTCTCATTGTTTGTCTCAGATGCTCAGAGTTGCAGCTTTATGCATAAAATTTACTGACTTACACCGTGTCTCGCGATATTCGTTCGATTGAAGTGCATTATATTTCTATTGCTGCATCAGCAGAGTATGCTGTTGCGTATCTGTTTGTTGTTTCACTTATCTTGTCATTGTGTTGCTTTTTATCAGATAAGGAGTTGTGAAAGCGGGGAAGACAACTGAAATGGACTGGGACGACGTGAAGAAATACGTGCGGGCGTGCGTCGAGTCGAGCCGGGTGGGCATTCCCGTCAATATGTTGGAACACGATTTCAGGTCCGCATTGTGTTTTTTTACCTACTGCAGTGCGTGATGACAGCGTTCTTGACTCAAATAAGTTGCCCAATGTTTCTTGTTTTTGATCGGGTCTTTCAAACACATCGTGACCAGTGGTAGACGTGGTAATGATATTTTAGTGCTGTCTGGCATACCTTCTTCATGTTGGGCAAGTCCGGGATCTGACGGGAACCGTTTCCTAATGTGGTCCAATACACAGAGCAAGGAGGTGTATGTATTGGACTACGTTCGCTATGAATTCTGGTGACTTTGACCGTGTTAATTCTCATAATTTCGTTTAATCGCTTGCAGTCAGATGACCGGTTGCGAGCTGCCCCTTCGATTGTATGGATTTGAGTGTGTCGATGAATTGGTGCAGCAAATGACTGATCTACTGATGGTCGTGCCTTGTAGCCTGGTGTCCGCGGTTGGTCATGGGGGCATTTCTTGGGTCGCAAATTGAAATTGGAATGAGATTTTACTCTGACCACGCACCATACAAAATGGCAAAACAATCGTGATTTTTTTGTAATGGGTCGAATTATCTATTATGATTTGATTCCACATTTGGCATGCAGATGTCTTCAGGATTGGTGAAATACGTTTCGTGCCCATATAATCGAGAATTTGGCCAAATGGTGGCCGAAGTCTGATCCGACATTATTGATTTGAAGCCAGCCTATTTTTTATGACATTTTTTCACGATTTCTTCTTGCACGCACTCACTGCAACATTAGCGTTCAAACTCTGTGCGCCGAAATGCACTGATGTTTCACGCACAGTACAAATGCAGACGCTGCAACTGGATGCCGACGACCAAATTCCGCCCGAGCTGCAAGATTACGCTGAGGACGAACCAATCATCGTGCCGATCGATACTGACAATCGGTCGCAACACAATTGGATGTCTGTGCGACAACAACGACCGAATCGGGACAACAAAATGAAACGATTGGGTACGTTGGATTTGAACGTTTTTAAGTCACAAGAAAAAAACAATGAATTTGTGGTTTTTTGCAAAACTTGTGCGTGTACCTAAAATTTCAAACTTGCACCTAAAAGCCAAGGAAGTCGCACCTGGAAAATTTTGGAAAAATAGACCCTGTTTTTTGGAAAGGTAGAGTGCGTTCTTTTTCACTGTCTATATACATGTTTTCAACGCATGTTGCATGGAACACAGCTGTTCACGCGAACCACATACGGGGTGGGGTCGAAAATCCCGAAAAAAAAAATCCCGAAAAAAAAATCCCGAAAAAAAAATCCCGAAAAATAAAAATCCCGAAAAAAAAATCCCGAAAAGCAAAAATCCCGAAAAATGAAATATAGGAAAAATACAAAGTTTAAGGTGCAGAAAGGGGTATTCATGTAGTTGGAGTCCATAATTTGGGCAGTGGATCAGTTGGGGCTCAAGATATTGAAATTCTCGTTCGGTCATGTCTTCCTGGCTGGTAGCCTAAGCCTAAGCCTAACCCTGAACGAAGGCCTGGACGTTGTATTTTTGTGGATAGTTCCTTTACGTGGACAGGTCTTCCTGGCTGGCAGCCTAAGCCTAAGCCTGAAAGAAAGCCTGAGCATGTGTGTTTTTATTGATGTTTCCTTCGTATGAACAGGTCTTCCTGGCTGGCAGCCTAAGCCTAAGCCTATCCTGAATGCAAGCCTGAGCACCAACTACATGAATGCCAACTTCTGAGAAAAAAATTTGGTCCATTTCTACACCTTTTTATTTTTCGGGATTTTTTCGGGATTTTTGCTTTTCGGGATTTTTTTTTCGGGATTTTTCGTTTCGGGATTTTTTTTCGGGATTTTTTTTTCGGGATTTTCGACGGCCACCCACATACGGTGTTTTTTTTCTGCCCTGGGCCGGGCATTTCGCGTTCTTGCCCAGTGAGACTGATAATGTAATTGACTTGGCTTCATGTTGCGTTTTGCCAGAATCGATTATCAATGTTCCATTCCTTGCTGCTGTATTTCTGCAGCAATTTGAAACGTTTTTTCGTGCGCAGTTTCCAGTTTTTTTTCGCACTCTTACTCGGAGGTGGAAGAAGATGCCGCATGTTGCATAAACAGAAAACGTTCTTCTCCATGCATTGTTTGACGGTAATATCCCCCCGAAAGGTTTCATTTTCACGATTCAGGCGGTCGACCGAAACATTTCGCCAACGCTACTGCCCGTCGACAGAATTCCGCCAATGACCTACTACAACAGCAACAACCAGCGACAAGTACTATCACCACCGGCAGCAACGATTGGACAAACAACAAGACCAGGGACTTTGAACAGGCCAGTGTGCAATTGGAGGACACCTATGGGGCGCAAAACAATACGACTGGTTTGACTCGACCATCAGACAACAACAACAACAACAACAACACTGCTGTCAGGGCTGTCAACACTGCATCTGGTAGTTCGACCACAAGGAATGGCACAGGCTCGAATACCAATCGTGGTCCGCATGCCAAGGATATTCCGCAATGTTTGTTCGTCACATAATTCGGTGGTTGCAAGCAATGTTTCGTCGTTGCAAAGTTATAAGTCATGACTCGGTGATAGCGATGCGGTATTGGTATTACGTGGGCTGGTGTCTCACTGGTATCAAATGTGGTGGTATGATCCGGTAGTCAGTCAGTGTTGATTCGACCAGCGCGGAATTTTTCAGCTGCTTGAGAACAACTACATTGATCAATGCCAGATTCTCCGTTAAAATATTTCACCAACGCATAAAGTTTCGCCACCAATGCAGAACCGATCAGTGCAGCTTGAGACCGGCCCATTTGGGGGTTTTCGTTTCACCTGTCCATTTGCAGTCCCATCAATCGATAACGACGTGGCGTTGCTGGTTGACGGCCAGCTGGTTGATGTTTCACGTATGCAACAGTCGCACGCTGGTAGTCGGCGTCGTCGCGTGCTCGCATACGATGTTGGTCACGTGACGCAGACCGATTCGGCTTCCACATATCGAACTTGTGACTCGCATTTGTCTGGTGCGAACAACGTCGATCTGGCAATGGTTAGCAGCACTGCTGCGTTTGTTAATTGTAATAATTATACATTATGCCATGCCTGCTCGCTGTTTACAACATCTTTTCAGTCGTTACTTTTGTATGTGTTTGGGAATTGAGTTTGACAGGCTCGGGAATTGCGCTCGCTCACCACCATTTGGGACGTCATTCGTTCCCTATCATTTCACGTCGCCAGTTGGTGCCTGTGAGAAAAGTCAGAAATTGATATTGACTATGTCCACAAATAAAAACTGAAAAAATGTCTCTCCATCAATCAGATTTGATCACAGAATTCCTCCACGATCACCGCCAACATCATCAACGACGACATTGATGAGCCGACTGACGCCATCAACGACGACATTGATGAGCCGACTGACGCCATTAATCTGACAGCACCGAGTTTCGAGTCGACCGAGTCCCTGAAAGATGGTGAATCGATCGTCGCCGACAGCTTTCAACACTCGTATTCGCCATCGCAGTCGGAGGTCGGTCACGCAAGGCGAATTTTTTTGTTTGTTTTGCTTCTCCACTTTTTTGTAGAATACCCAAGGATTTACAATTCAGTCTAGCCGTTTTACAGTGATCTGCCATTTTTGTCACTGCAAGGAATGTTCATTATAATGGAGTGGCAATTAGGAAGTTAACGGCAGAATGGAAGCCATATTGTAATTAATATATTTGAAAAATACACATTAAACATACATGGGAAGAGCCGCCATGGAGAGGATATACTGTAAATATAACCGCGGTATTGTCTTGTGGGCTCCGGATTGCTCGTTGGTTCCTCGCCTCCATTCCACTTGTCTGTTCTCTTCCATTCTGCCACACATACTCTGATTCGGCAAGGCGATTTTTGCCTTTCAGGCTCAATGTCAGAAATTTCTTTCACTAATTGTCAAGCAATAATTATTGATTGCAGTCCGCAGCAGACTTGCGGTCTGATGTTTCACAAGACCAGCTATCCATCCCACCTGCCTCAACGTTCGGCCATGAAGCCACAGCGTCGTCCAACGAAAACACACTTGTGTCGCTTACTTATGTGCGTGTGCAGTTGAGCGATTTTTAGAAGTTCGCCTGCCCCCAACTTGTAGGTCCATCAGGCATTTAGCATTTCCCATTTTTCTATCAGAAACTGGCAGGTGGCCAGTCATCGAAAACCTTGTCGGAAACACAAACGTAAACTACGCCAACACGAGTCCGATTTCGAAGGTGATGTGCTCACAAAACGAATAGAAAGAGAAAATCCTCGTGCACCACGTTGCATTCTACAACGTGTTACAGTTCCCAAATCAGCATCCAGGTATGAATGTTTCACTGGCCTCCCCCTTCGAAATCAGGCTCATGTTGGCGTAGTGTTACTGTACTGACCGCGGTCGTGTATTGTTTTCCTACGTCACCTTGAAAATTTTTTGCGAAGATCATATGAGACCCGAGACCAATGATCGACTTTGGTTTGAAACTTCATTGCCATTGCCATTCAAACGTCATTGCCCATCCAAAAACAACGATAAACTCTCACCACCATTGTTGTCACTTCTTGTCAATAAGACTGCGACTGCGCTGCTTTTGGTGGTGACCGCCCAATCAATACACGTTCGGAAATGACTTCAGGGCAGATCACATAACATTCAATACTGGAGCACACACACAGGTTTTTTAGACGCTTTAGGTGCAATTTGCACCTAAAATTTCAGAATTGCACCTAAAAATTGAGGTTAGGTGCAACTTGCACCTAGATTTTGCACACTGTTCATAAAACAAAGTTCTAGGTGCAAGTTGCACCTAAAATTTGTCATATTAGGTGCAAGTGAATTTTGAAAAAAAACTGAGCACACACATTACCGAATAATATTATTTTGCAGTCCGCAGCAGCAGCCGATCACGATTCGAGCACTTCGGCCGAACGCTATGTTCGTTCAATGATGGCCACCGAGTCGCCGTCGATTCACAACCGAACACAACGACGACAACGTATGACCACTACCAATTACGACAATCAAGCGATGCCCGCCACCTCCATGTCCACGTCTGCGTGCCGTGTTGAACAGGTGCTGTGCTGCTTGCGTGGTTTGATTGACAGACAGACATGAAGTCGCGAACTAAAGATGACCTGAGATTGAGAACCGCACGAACGATCCGCGCCCATTACATGTTGTCACCTTGCTAAATGGCGCATTCTCTTTGTTTGTTTGTTTATTGCTCTCAGTGACGCATAAAGCCATGCACGTAAATTAGTGATAGAAGCACAGTTGCAAGACCGGGTGGGACAATGGCCGTCTTCACAATGACACGGTTTCACGGTTTTGCGATTGTTGTCTTCACAATGACACGGTTTCACGGTTTTACGGTTTCACGGTTTCACGTTTGTTGTCTTCACAATGACACGGTTTCACGGTTGGGTCTTATTGTTTTGAAACCGTGAAACCGGAAAAAAGCCAATTAGAACCGGTTCTAATTTGTACACGGTTTTGGCGCATTTGCTGCACGTATTTGGCTCAAGAATTGTTCCAACATTGATAGTTTGACCACAAAAGCTTGCGATTTCAGGGACACAACATTGTAATGTTCGCACGCTTACTCTGACGCATTCTGTGATTGATTATTCTCTTTGGCTTGGTCGTACCTGTATGTCAAAGTGTGTATGTATGGGCAATCCATCGGCTCATGTCACTTTTTATACACACAGCGCGTGCAGCAGCACACGCCATTTTCTAAACAAGATGTACGCTTTGGGCGAATGTCATACTTTGATTACCGCTTTTTAATTTATCCGGTTTTTATTAGCTGCTTGCCATAACACTTTTCTGCGCCACTGCAAAATTTGGGGATGTTTCAATGAATAACTGCAGAGAATAGATGCATTCATTACGGAGTAATGTAGCATGAGCTGTTGGGTGAGCTCGTGCCATCCTGATGGTGAAAAGTTTATAGAACAAAAAGCGTAAAAATGGCTCATTTTGTTCTGACCAGTTGTTTACTGAGGGAGGGTGCCGTGCAGTGTATAAAGAGCTGACAGAACGATCCTCTCAAGAGGACGGAGAAAAAAGAGCTAAAGGCTGAAGAAACATAGAAATAAGGAGAGAAGGTACCATACACGAAAAGTATCGCGACACCAAACACAAGTACACTGCCATATGATATGGACAAATTCATAAGAAAAGAGGAAAGTGGAAAAGGAAAGAAAAAGAAGGATGCATCTGTTGCCCATCCTTGATGAATGACAGACGGGAACCTAAAGGCAAATATGGTGGAAGGAAAGTCGAAACAGAAGCAGGCGCCGAATCCAACAGTATGCTGCAGGTTAGATTGCTTTTAGTCCTCTCCATGGCTCTAGTGGCTGCTCTTTATGTTCTGAAATGATGAAAGTTTATGGTTTGGGTGGTCTGCTCTTTATGTTCTGAAATTGACAATAATATTTCGATCATTGTGCCCAAAGTTGTGCTATTTGTCAGGTGTTTATGTTCAGAAATGTGACGAGATACTGCTGTGGTCTGCTCTTTATGTTCCTGCTTTGGATCTGCTCACTCTGGACAACAATATGCATCTGCTAATAGATATAAACTCAGTTGAATTAACTTTAATTCTTACATTATGCTGAAACCGTGAAACCGTGTCATTGTGAAGACACAATTTTAAAACCGTGAAACCGTAAAACCGTGAAACCGTGTCATTGTGAAGACGGCCAATTACGGAAATGAAAAAGTTACAACACTGGTTATAACAAAACCACAGCAAATAAAAGCTACAAAAAGCGCCAAGTAGAGAGAAAGATCATGGACATCAGGGGGCACTTTCTATTTCAATTGTAACGAGTTACAAATTGTACGGTTGATTGTTGAATTAGTCATATCATTCGATATCGTTGTTTCTGTTTTTTCGACAAGCGTAAAAGTTGTTCGCAATGCACATGGGAGCAACTTTTACGCTGGTCGAACGAACACAAACAACAAAATCGAAAGATATGATAAAACCAAAAACTTACAAATTGTAAGTTTTTACAATTGTACGGAATAGAAAGTGCCCCCAGGACAGATCACAGGACATGTTAACAGAACTGAAAATTATGCATTAATCCTCGTCCTCGTCAAACGACAAATGTGGGCTCAGAGGGCGCATATTGGGATCAGTCCATATTGTCAACAGTCCAGAACAGATGGTGGGTTGGTGATTGTCCGTCACTTCCGTGTACCACCATTTAGCGACGTGGCTGGCGTCCCCAGGCTGACGTGAATGCGTATCGAACGAGACATCGCCATATCCATCCCGTTGACCGCATCCGGACGCGGTGGCGATAGAGAGCATTCTCTTTGCACTGACGATGACCTGGTGCACCCCACCGCCGATCTGACATCACCAGTGTGGTGAAGAGAAGACCAAATGGTCCACGTTCATGCATCACGAAACCAACTGGTGCCCACCTCTGCGTTGGCCGGACTGTTTTCTGATCGTTTATGTGTACATACTGTATGTGTCGCCAGATTCTTCTTTTTTTTCTCTCTGACTGGACGTGTAGCATGAGACATGATCAGTTCTAGTTGCCCAGCCCAGTGGTGTCGTTGAGAAGTCGACATTTTCCCATTCCCAGCCCAATTTTCGAGAAATTTCCCATACATATCCACAAAAATAAGAAATTTCGCATACCAGCAGGTTCTCCACAGGTTTTTATGCGGCAGCAAGCGATTTTTGACATTTTTAGGCAAACAAATGGTCAATTTTAATTATCTCGGCGTCAAAAAGTCACTTCTCAGAGGTGCTTGTTCCAAAAGTGAAGAATTTCCCATGCCCCATACCCCCGACCTCTACCCCTATACCCCATACCAGGGGGTAACCGCCCTCACGACACCACTGACACGGCCCCATTGCAGTGTCACACGAACACCAGCGTCGATCTGCCACCGCACCAGCACGGCGTAACGCCCGTCCCCATTCCACACACACTGGTTGTGCGACACAGCCACTCAGCACACGACCACACACAGCCGGATGCCGATTGGCTGCCCGTGTTCTCACCTGCCGCCATTGCGTCGTTCCCGTCGGTGGTTGGTTGCGTTCAGGGCTGGGTTATATGAATTTTGAGGAACAAGTAATCCCCCTCTATTGTTTATTTTGGCAACGGCGTTGTCTTATGCGCAACTCGCGAAACATTTGTGGCGCGCGTGATCGCCGCGTTTTGATTGATGGATTTATGATGCAATTGACGCAGATTGTTGACTTAACACACCGGACTGACATGAGACACAAAGTGAAATTTCTATCTAGTTTATCAACCGTGTTCGTCGCGCGTGTGACCCATCTGTGTCAACCATTCTACAACAATTGACGATTTGTCTTTTATCTGCAACAGTGCCACGTCCCCTTCTCCTCCCGTCATACCACGTGGCGAAACCATGCATTTCGACACCTTTCGTTCCGTTCGACTTCCATCAGTTTTTTTCAGTGCAATGCTATTGCAGCTGCGTCAATCCCTATCCAATCACAATTCGATGCAATTCCAAGTGTGGTGTCGTCTGTACGCGGTCTTGCGTGAGAATACGGGTATCGGCCGACCGATCCTGGCGGAAATGCTGCCCAGTTTCTACGTGCAGAAATACATGGAGACGTTGGACACACAAAAGACGTTCGATATGCCCCCGGAAAAGTGCTGTTTTGTGTTCAAGGTATGTGTTGAATGGAAATTGTCAGAATTCTTTTAGTTCATATTATTCTAACCGTTGATTCGGTCTTTCTGATAATTCACTTGAGAAAAAGGAAGAAGGGAAAGCCGGATATTGGACATGGTAATCTATGTGATCCTGACTTATCGATGTTATTGAATTTGCGTTCAAAGCGACCAATGATCAATAATGTTCGATACTGCCTATGTTCACCTGAATTAAGTTAAATTAGTTAAACACCGAACTAGTGCGTAAATAATGGCATCTATCCATGCACAGGAATGGATCAACACTTCGTTCGATGTGCTTGGCGCGTGCCGTGTCTACGCCAGACCTGTGCCATACAGCGGACCATTCACCGCATCGTCGTTATTCCAGGTATAACACCTTTGGTTCACCTCCGACCTTGATGGCCACGTTTCCGTTTTATAAATAATTGATTTGACCACTCCCTCATAGAAATCGGAATCGGTGGGGTATGTCGATGATTCTTAGTGACATATTCTTTTGGGTCACGAAAGCTGATAACCGGTGCCATTGACACCTTCCGATCTCTTCCCGCGAACTACTTGCTGACGGTTTCCTATTTGTTAGTGCACTGTATATACTGCAGTGGCTAATGTTCTGCCAATTGACAATGGTCAACGATCATGTCAGTCAATGTCACCATGATGATGAAGATGGACTGTTTACATATTCAATTACTTACTGGGCTTATGTTTCCCCACATCACAGAAACCGACGCGTGGCCAGCTATCGACGGTGCCATTCACGGTCTATCCGGGCGCAGACCACGACCCGATGGATGATGACTCTGATTCGCTGACACTGCCCGCTGCCAAATGTCCCGACCATGAAACATTGCCCAGAAACACGCAACATTTGACTGCGCTCGAACGGAAACGGGTCCGTTTTTGTGCGTTGTCTTTCCTCATTTTGGTGGCAGTTTTATTAACCGAAATATCCGCGTCCCGATCACGTCACCAACGGAATAGAATCAGAATGTAACTAGTCATTTGCTTTTTCTTCAACGAATCTGCTAATAATCCAAACGGAAAGAGCCCCGAATTTCCGATTTACGTTGCAGATAGCGTGGATGATTCTGTGCCATTTCCCGCTGGACGGTATTTTCGTTCGTCAAACGCGCCAGTTGTACATGACCAAGTACGGGTCAACCATGCCCGAATACGCCGTCACTGCCATGCTCTACTGTATGCAGGATATATTGCGCATTGTGCACGTTGGTTGGGTTGCTTGAATGCTGGCGGGGAGGGTATCTGAGTAGTTCATCAAATGATGATTTCGCAATAAAGTTAACACAACACTATTGGCAACATTGCCCGTGAATCTGAGTTTATCGTTACGTTGCGGTGCTGTGAATAGCAGGGCACTTGTGGGTTGGGTAGCAGGATACCGTCATGGCAAATGTGCCACGTAACTGTAAAGGGGTTCGCGTTGACGAAGGTGTGTTGTCGTGGGGTGGGTGTTGTGTGTGTGTGTGTGTGTGTGTGTGTTTGTGTGTGTGTGTGTGTGTGTGTGTGTGTGTGTGTGTGTGTGTGTGTGTGTGTGTGTGTGTGTGTGTGTGTGTGTGTGTGTGCGTGCGTGCGTGCGTGCGTGCGTGCGTGCGTGCGTGCGTGCGTGCGTGCGTGCGTGCGTGCGTGCGTGCGTGCGTGCGTGCGTGCGTGCGTGCGTGCGTGCGTGCGTGCGTGCGTGCGTGCGTGCGTGCGTGCGTGCGTGCGTGCGTGCGTGCGTGCGTGCGTGCGTGCGTGCGTGCGTGCGTGCGTGCGTGCGTGCGTGCGTGCGTGCGTGCGTGCGTGCGTGCGTGCGTGCGTGCGTGCGTGCGTGCGTGCGTGCGTGCGTGCGTGCGTGCGTGCGTGCGTGTGTGCGTGTGTGCGTGTGTGTGTACGCACGCAAACAAACAAATTGGCCAACCCTACCATAATAAATGGCCCAAATTCTCGACACCGACATCGTGGGCTGTTGCGCAGCCGTGCATTTGATCTTACGCTCTCAAGCTCGGTGCGTAAATTCCCTCTTAGTCCCAAAACATGCGTGCGTTAAAAAAACGCTGCTGCTTGCGTAAGCACGCAACGAATTGAGGTCAAGCGGGCTGGAAGTTGTCAACATCGTGTTTGGGGGCGCAGCCACCCCTTCGGGAATTCGGGGCCACTAATATCACCCAATATATTTCCTTGCAGCGCGACATGCGCGACCAGACGTTGGTGTTTCTGAAGTTGGACAGTGGCGTGCGTATGGGTGCAGCGACGTTGGACCGACTGGATGCAGAATGTGACGGACAGTTGAGCAACAGATACGGCAGGGACATATTGTTGGTTGATGATGATCGCTCAGCTGTTGTGGATTATAGGTTGGTAAAGTGCAGAGGCGGCCGGACCTTCTGTTCTTAAAAATTGGTGTGGTCGTTTTGTGGCCAGGATTGCAACACGATGTGCGATACTCACGACGACTTTTTGCGGACTTTATTTGCACATCACAATGCGCACATTATGCTGTATGCAATACGATTGATTACCTGAACACTGACCTGGATTGACGTCAAACACGTTGACCGATCTGGTGTTGCCTTTGTCGTGCGACTTATTGCGTGACCGATATTTAAATTTTTGTTGGTAAAATGTATGAAACATCACGTGGTATTGCAGCGAGCACATAGGCCAACTGATTCCGATCGATGCGCAACAAAGTGCGCCAGCACCGATCGATGCAATTGAAACAGAATCAACGAATGTGGCCGGATTCAACGATCACGTTGAGTCGGTGATGATGGCGCCTGCCGCTGCGCAGCAATCGGTCAGTGAATGTTGTTTTCAATCAATTCATTGGAGAGGGTCCCTGCCTATCAAACTGTTTGATCGGTTCAATGCTGTTTAGCTTATGTCACGTGTGATTTGGCCTTTCCAAAATTTGCTCACAGAGAACTTCATTATTGTCCAATGTACATATAGATTTACAGTCGTGTAGCAAGCCACCTGCACATGACGATGTAGTAATCACAAGGTTTATTGCCGCAATTGTTATTGGGCAATTTTGCACAATCGACTTTGTTTCAGCCCAGTGCTGTGGCTGGGGGGGGGGGGGGTGGGGGGTCCCCCCCCTAACTGGATGGTACCCTACCCGCCCCGGCCTGGTACGCTACCCCCCTACCCGCCCCGCTCTTGTACCCTACCCCCCTACCCGCCCCGCCCTGGTACCCTACCCGCCCCGATTTTTACCCCCAAAATGCCCATTTTTTCGGTCAAAAATGCCCAAATTTCGACGGAAAACCCTAAAATGTGGAAAAATTTTCGCGATTCGCGCGATATATGTACTTTTTAGTACATAAAAACAGGCACGCTAAATAACTGGTGTTGTACCCTACCCGCCCCTAAAAATCTTCCCCCCCCTCCCCCCCCCAAACCGGATTACCCCCCCCCCCCTAGGAAAATCCCAGGTACACTACCCCTCGTATAATAACATACCCGCCCCGTTTTTTTCCACCGATGTACCCTACCCGCCCCGCAAAAGTAGCCACAGCACTGTTTCAGCCCCAACCATCTTCGACCTACCATCCACCAATCACAGCGCCATCACCACCGCCTCCCGCTCAACGTCAAGCCCCGTCTTTCACCAGCAACACACACACGCACAATGCACGCACCGTTGGCCACACTTATGGTGCGTATGGGTACTGTTGGGATTGGGATTTGCATGGGCTGATAAATGAGATTACAAGATCAGCTAAGTATTCGCTTTCTGATGCTTCATCAGAATAGTCAGCATGTACGATATCAATGATTGGTTGGCACAGTAAACTGCCGATGCCGATCACGTTGAAACATTTTTCTGTACAGAGAATGTGTGGTATTATGATAGTATATTATTACTGTATAGTAAATTTCTAATTTCGCTGCCTAATGTAGTTTTTGTTTTATTGTTTTTTGTTTTTTAAAATTTTTTTTTTTTTTTGTTTTTTTTTTTTTTTTTTTTAATTTTTTTTTTTTTTTTGTTTTTTAATAAGAGTTGGACTATACATACATAATTACATACGCCGGAAAACTCCTGTTCGAAGTCTGGGTAGGCAACAAGCTCAACACGCAGTCACCAAGCCACGCAGCTGAGTGGCTTATTCACCGTGTGTTCAGCTTGTTGCCTGCCTCGACTTCGAACGTGAGTTTCTCTGCGTCTGTATAATGCAATAGGCAGCGAAATTAGAAACTTACTATGCAATGTGAACATGTTTTGATTTTAGTTGGTAGGATCAAGTTAAGAAAACATGTCAATAGCCACACGATTTTATCCAATTTCTCCACGTCCTGCACACAGGTTCAGCGCGTCACGCTGGCGTGAAAGTGTGTCCGGCGTCCGCCAAACCAGTGCGACCGTTCCGCATGCCTGAGGCGGTCGTGGACACGAAGGCACCAGATGTCAATCACAACAACAACACAAACAACACTAGGCCGTCCACTCCACCCTTACGACCGGTGGTCGATTGTTAGTGACGATGCGTTGTGATTGTTTGATAGTTTGTTGTGATTCATGCATCTGGCCAGCTGACTGATGTTTCACAGGCAGGTGCATCAGATAATAGAGATCTCTAAAAAGGAGTAGGATAGTAGACTCAAAAGCGTGTGTCTTTTTGTTGTGAAACGCTCATAATCAGCATGCAGCCGGATCTCTTTCTCGTGAAATGATCGTCTACCTGACTTCCCCAGTGTTTCTGCTTTGCGCATTATCAGTTTTGTCCACAATGTTGTGCACATTGATTGCATGCATACCACGATGACCGATTGATCTTTGTTCTAGTCTTTCCCCTGTCATCCCAATCTTCCCATTCCATTCCAGCCATCCCACCGAGTGCCCGAGCCCGTTCAGTGCCGCTATCCAACCCCCAAGCCTCTGACCAATTATCGCTGGACGATCCCCTACCTCGTGCAGTGTTGCATCGTGTTGTGCACGTGTGTGCCAGGAAGACAAAGGGCCTGCATGCGTTTGAAGTCAGGCAAATTGTGCAGGTACACCCTTTGGGGTGGGTATTATTTGTCGTTTTTGTGTGCTGCAGAAACAGAGTACGGTACAGTGGTGTCGTTGAGAAATCGAAATTTTCCCATACCCTGCCCAATTTTCGGGAAATTTCCCATTCATACCCCCAAAAATCAAAAATTTCCCATACCAGGGGGGTTTTCCAAAAACTCAAAAATTTCCCATACCCGAGGGTGGGGGTTTTGAAAAAAATGACTCCAAAAATCTTCTAAAAGTGCCAAAGTTGGTCTAAAAAGTGCTTAAAACAGGGTTTTCTTGCGGCAGCAAGCGATTTTTGACATTTTTGGACGAAAAATGGCCAATTTTGGTACTTCTCGGGGTCAAAAAGTCATTTCTTAGGGGTGCTTGTTCCAAAAGTGAAAAATTTCCCATACCCCATACCCCCGGCCGATTTCCCATACCCGATACCAGGGGGGTAACCCCCCCAACGACGGATGGTATAATTTGAGAGCGTCTGATGAGAAATAAGGCGATCGTCCCGGCCTCAGAGTTTTGGCCATGTCACTTTGAATCATACAAATAAATGTTTTGGGAACGTCATATGAGACAGATCACCAGATCACCCTGTTTGAGTTCGATTCCAGCGCACCTGTCACACGCCTCATCCAGTGATGTGGTTGGGGGGTATGGGGGGGGGGGTATTACCCCCCAACTGCCAGGTAGCTTTCTTGCTCCGGAACCCATACCCCCCAAACTGGCTAGCTAAGTAAAAAAAGTGTTGATTTTAGTGCCAAAATGACCATTTTATGGGCCAAAATGGTCAAATTCGTTCAAATTTTCTCACACGTGCACAAAAACACGCATTTTAAGGCTTATTTTAGCATAATTTCGAACAAGTTTTATACCCCTGTTTTTGACTTCTGGACCAATACCCCAAATCGGGGTACCCGGCTAGCTAGCTAGCTTTCTTGCGCCGGACCCCTCCAGCTAGCAAGCTTTCTTGCTCGGACCAACTACATCACTGGCCTCATCTAAACTTAGAAAGTCCTGGCTGACCCTCAAATATCAAATGGTGCAAAATGTTGCCAATGTTGCTGATTGAGCTCTGACCAATCAACACTCTGCATGATGTCCCTGCAATCAACCAATCAGCGTGTTCGTTCCAGACCGAATTGCATCGTTGTCAACATGGAGTGATGTCACCGACCGAGATTGAACAATTCGTTCGTCAGTTGGCCTACGCCGCTGTGCGAGCGCGACCGGAAACATTCGAATTCAAAGGTATGTACAGTCCAGCCTCTTCATGTGAGCGCATCGGGTCGAGTCTAGTGTTTTCGTTTGCCATTTTGTCAGTTCAGTCGGAAGACGCGCAATAAAGTGCGACACTGTCTCTTTCAAATCGCAATACATCCTGGGTATTTAGGCTGGCTCGCACTACCGTTTATCGCTCTTACTTCATTGGCTAGTTTTTTTACTTTGTCTGCATCCAATCGTGATACACTTTCAGAAGATCGACTGTGTTTGAAACGCTGCGGGCGCGATTTCGTTGATGCCTTAATTCTGGAAATACAATAAATAACTGGCCCTATGAAACTGAAATGGAATGATGTTGGTGATAAATAGTCCCCGTTGTTCACTTGAATTGAGCTGAATTCTCGATGCGATTTATTGGGTAGTTAGGAATTATTGCGAACCGTATCAAACAAGGATGTATTGAGAATTCCTGGTCGAGCCCGCCTTACCCTGACCCGTATTTTTGACGTCCATGCGATTTACTTTTAATGTGCCGCCATATACAACGGGAATGTCCCTTTTTTACTGTTATACTGCACGTGTTTTTTATGATCTCTTTTCTTACTTGGTTTTGCAGTTTGCGTTGCCCTTCTACTTTTATTATTGGTGCATTACTGTTTTTTTGTTAGCTGCTGATTTGTTTTTCATTTTTTTACGGTTTTCTGTCCCAAGTCCATACGAGGTGCGTCTTTCGCGTTCGCTCAACGATCAATTACTGTTTGTTGTTTTACACTGATTAGCACGATATCAACTATATATTCTTTCATCATCTTGTTTGCATTTTTAGCGATATCAGGTTTGAGTGCTTGGGGTTTGATACGCCACACGTTGGTGTGAGTGGTTAGCCAAGCCATACGCAGCAGCCTGGGTGGCTGATGTTTCATAACGTGGTGCCTTGCATCAAACTGGCATCATCCCCTCCAAAGTTGATGTCGCTCTGTAATTTCGAGACCAGCCAGTTGTTTTCAGTGTAATCGATTACCATGGTCCAGATAGGATAGATTTTATGACCGCAATAGTATGATGACAGGAAATAAAGATCGTTAAATGTTATAATAGTTAGTTGCACAATAACTGTTGAAACCACAAAACAGCCCAGTTCAAATGTAGACCGAACAAGTTTGCAAATACAGTAGTTACACTTACGCACAGTACTACATAACACAACACCGGGAGTTCAGGATAGATAACCATGAACGTTTACAGGTTGAAAACTGAAGTAACAAGTCTAATAAACATGTGAATGACATTGTTGTTTGATCACCCTTGATGATGACCCTTCTTTATGTATTAACGTGCAACTATCGATATTCCTCCATCACTTTCCACCTCAATTGCCACGTGGCTGTATCGCATTCAACACTTCGTTGATGTCTCCCTTTTTCACCTCAACCAACGATTTCAGCCAACCGCCATCATCGCTGAAGCCCATGTTCTTCAGGGCCGTCAACGTTTCATCGATTTGACGTTCTGCAAATAATAAGCGAAATTAATTTGGTAAAAATAATGGAACTGTTCTGGTAATGCGTGTGGCACGAACTTGGTGAGGAACACGTGACCTTTACGAACAATATTTGAAGATTTCGTCATATACATAAAGCTACAACTGTTGCTTGTTGCAGCCTGTTCTCAAAGTATGTAGGTCGAGAACCTCAAAATTCAAACAAAAGCTCACGTTACAAGAATTGGACTCATCACCAAGTTTGAGGCCGCCGTTTTTCTGACGGCACTATTTTGCAAAATGAAACATCACCCACCCAGCTGCATGTCCGGATACAGTACGCCCGTTGCGACACTGCTTGCCGCGACCGCATGCAAATCCTGTGCGGCCACGGTTGGTGGCTCGACGGTGGGTGGCTTGTCCAACACCGCCCAGTCTTGTTGACCATCCTGTAATCATAGATTCGGTTATGGGACGCTGTATTGACATTTTCGGCCCCCATTATCATAAAGAAACATTCCCTTCAAGTCGCGTAATCAGGAACAGCTGGTCTCTGATTAGAAACAGATATACTGTATGTGTCGTTCAAAGCGTCCGGTCTATTTTTCATGTTTCATAAACCAATGTTTCATACTTGCCCAACCGTTTACAACCAAAAAAATGGCAAAAGGCAGCCTATAATTCTACAGCACGACACTATCAAAACCAGGGTTGGGCAAAAAAAACGACGGCGTTTTTTCTTAAAAAAAACGACGTTTTTTTTTTAAAAAAACGCCTGGGTCGTTTTTCGTTTTTTTTAAATCCTGAATTTCATTGATTTTCCCTGATTTTTCAGGGAAAGTACCCTGATTATCAAGGAAAATCAATTTTTGTCCCATTTTTTTCAAAAAATTTTCGACCAAATTTTACTCTGTCGAGATACGTCGATATACGGAGTTTGACTTTCAGTGATGACCCCGGCCAAAGTTGGTCCCATGATGCGGGTCTGATATGGGATCTTAGCAACTCGCTAGAAAAGGGTTGAAACCCGTTTATTTTGCCTCAGAACACATAGAATTACTTCATTTAACCACGTTTTCTTCCCAACATGAGCGTTTTCCAATTTTTTTGGGGGCATATTTTGGTCATCTGGGCGTTTTAAAAAAACGTTTTTTTAAAAAAAACGTTTTTTAAAAAAAAAACGATTTTTTGAAAAAAACGTTTTTTGCCCAACCGTGATCAAAACACATTTCTTGAAACATCACAAAATATACATACATCACTATCAGGGGTTCTCTCCTTCGGTGGTGCACTCGGTGGCACGTGTTGCTGCTCTTTGTCTACCTCCATTGTTTCCTCAGGTCCCTTTGTTGGTGCGTCCTTTTTCTCGGCCGCCTGGGTCTCGTCTGTCTTGCCACTGGCCGCGGTGGCCTCGCTCTTCGGTGGCACCACTTTCTCGCGCTGTCCGCCGTGCTCAACGTCCACGTCGACGTCGATGCCTGATTTTGAAAGGTGAAATCTTGAATGTGACGCAGGGCCGAGACCATGCTGACAATTTAGCAGGTCGGTCCGGCGCACGAGATTTGTGCGCATTCACCGTTTTGTTTGCACTTTTGCACCCAGGTTCCTATGGAGCGTCGTGGGTGTAAATTATTTGATTACTTTTCAAACTTGCGAAAAACCGAGGCATCCAAATCAGTGGTGTCGTTGGGAAATCAAAAAGTCAGGATACCGGATACCCAAAATCCAAAATTTTCGGATACCGGATACCCAAAATGAAAAATCTCGGATACCAGGGGGGGTTGCCTCCCAAAATAAAAAATCTCGGACACCCAGGGGGGAGGTTGTTCAAAAAAGGTCAAATTTTTTAGACGAAAATTGAGCAAAATTGGTGTTGGAAGCGCAAAAACGGTCATTTTTGGGCGTTATGCTTGCGCCAGCAAGCGATTTTGAGCATTTTAGAGGTAAAAATGGGTGATTTTTACGGTTTTCGGAAAAAATTTAGGGTAGGATACCCCTGGACAAAAAGTCAGGATACCGGATACCCCTGGGTGAAAAAATCAAGATACCGGATACCGGATACTAGGGGGGGTAACCCCCCCCCCCCAACGACACCACTGATCCAAATCCAACATTCGTCACAAAAACTCACCAAAATCACTCAGCGCTTCGGCAACACTCTTTCCGACTTGTTGTAGGTACTCCATGCCTTGCACATAGGCGTCCGTATGACGACGGGGTCCACGTCCGCTGCCGCCACAACCACGACGGGGTCCACCCCAACCGCCCCAGGGTCCTTGCGGACGATTGTGGTGACGATGACGGTAACGCCACACGAATGGCTGCAAATTAGGGGTGATGTTTCATTGATGGTGCATATTTTGGCAAAAATACAGTCTGTCGTTTTTTTAGGGTGAAACCCGCTGCATAAAGTGAAATGACCAAGACGCAGTTAGCTCGCCGATCCTGAGGTGCAAGTGTACGTATACTATATTTGGTGAGTTTGCCTTTCCCAAACTCATTCATGTGATGGGTGACGGACAGTTTGGGTCAACTATCTCATTATTATTGCGCATCTGCTGCCCTCATCGTAAATGTATTTACAGCGACGCAAAACGAGTCCGGGTCATGTCCAGATAAAGAGGGTGGACTGTACAAAATACCTATAGCTCGCTAACTAAGAAGGATGTGGTGATGTTAAAACCATCTATGTCTGATTAATCACGATGGCAGTTTCCAACCAATTATCCCAGCCGTGTACCAACCTTCCACGAGTGATCGTTGGGGTCAGCGATTCGGATCATCGGGTGCTCGCGATGTTTTCCCTCGAATTCGCATTGCGAACACAGATCGTAGTCGGGGCACACCATGCACTTGTGACGCACACCTGTGTGACAACAGACCGGTTGCTATGCAAAGTATCGTCAAACGGGTTCACTGATGTTTCACAATTCAGCTACAGTGCAGGCACTTGAGGAAACTTGGCAAGACCTATACACAGTCAATAATGTTTTTGAACAATATTTCGGTAAAGATCAGTGTCATGCGTATTTACCACCCTAATGCGAACCTAGTTTTTGAGACCACCGAAATAGACAGGTAATCTGATCATGTCACAAGACTGTAACAACGCAACGCCCACACCAACCACGAATGTATCCCGAGTCACACCCATCGCAGTAGATGTTCGTGTGCTCAGCATTAGCATCCAGCTCCGGCTTGTTCGTCTCCTCGGTCTTGGCCGCCGGACGTTTTGGCATCTCGGCATCCGTGCCAGTCGTCGAGCTCTTGACCGCAGTTGGCGCGTTCTCGTCTGAAAACATTTTGTGAACAATTGAATCATCATGGAAGCATGTCATACAACGATGTGTTTGACGCGTTTGCAGCCTTTTCATTCATAGATGCGAAATGTATAGCGTCCTCATCAGTGCGAAAGCACCAGGTGGCAGTGTAGTTCCTGGGGGGGAGGGGGGGGGTCCCCCCCCCTCGGGTACGCTATCTCCCCCTCGGGTGGTACACTATCCCCCTATCTCCCCCTCCGGGTACACTATCTCCCCCAATTTTTGCCTAAAATGGCCATTTTTAGGCCTAAAATGGGCATTTTTAGGCCTAAAATGTGTGATTTTCAGGTCAATGTTCTCAAAAGTCGCCAAAATACCCTTTTTATGAAGAATATTTTCCAAAAAGGGGCAAAAATAGGTCAAATTTTCTCCCTCAAAAAGTGACTTTTTCCCGAATTTGGGTCTTCCCCCCCCCCCTTCCCCCCCCCTCGGGGGTACACTATCTCCCCCTCCGAAAAAAACGGGGGGTCCGCTATCTCCCCCTCCGGACCAGGAACTACACTGCCAGGTGGATACATGCAGTCAAAGACTTGATAAATGCTTGGTAATTGTTTGTGGATCATCACTGATAGTGCAGATGCGTAAACGTATGATCCCAAAACGTCAATCTGGACCAGTCCATTTGGCAACCCCCAACCAGCACCCACCGATCGTGTATATACGCAGCAGCATCGAGTCGCTCTCACGAATTGCCTCGCGCGTCTCCGCGTCCGTGTTGAACGTGATCAGGTCACCTTCGGCATCTGCAAATTATTTGTGATTTTGTATTTCGTCACTTGGACAAATTTGATTATCTACCCATCCCTGTCATTAGGTGAATTTTCCAGCGTCTTAAACCCTTTTGTTCTCTTTGAGAACAAAGAACAAATTCTCACGCACTGATTGGCTGCGCGCGGTCAGCAGCCAATCAGCCAGCATGCGAAAATTTGTTTCCTGTTCTCCCAGAGAACGAAATATACTTCGGGCTTTTTATGGTTATCAGTTTCAATCTGTTTTGCAAACGGACTCTGCACCGAGGTCATCGTCAGAGCGAATGCACCGTGACCCCAATACATGCAGGATCATAGAAAACGCGTGCTCGCATAAAACATCACTTCTTGTAATGTGCAATCAAGCACAGAAGAAAATCCACCATATTTATAAAACTATTTCATTCAATTGTTCACAAATCTTCTCAAAACCCCAAACCTTTCCACGCGATCGGTTTATCGAACCCGGGCACCAACGCCAGTATCTTCGCCTTCAACGCCTCGTAGCTGTTGGCGTTATCGGGCACATCGACGCTGAATCGACGGAACTGCCCATCGTGCTGCCATTTGACGGAGAAATTCATCGGCATTTTGCTGGATTTTTTTGTTGATTTTGTGGCGTTTTGACAATATTTTCGATATCGGAACTTGAGTGAATCAATAGACGAGTATTCGCTGAAAACTGTTCACAACAATGAATGAAATGGACACAGAAAATGTCAGCTTTATATCTGAAAAAAATGAAAATTTCGTAATATCACGCTGTCAGAATATTCTCGAACAGATATTGCGCGATAATATAGTGCATTCTCATCTTGTGTGCCCAGCACAAACACTGTGTGAGTTTGCACCATATGAGTGACGTCACTACATTCTGTGTGTCTATTGGCTGGCTCTACACACACGAACATGTGACCAACTTGCTGGGGACTTGCCCAGACAACACAGAAACAGGGAGAGAAAGGTGTTGTGTCGTGGGGAAAATTCCACTTTCCAAAATGTAATTCAGCTCACTTGTCATTGTCAGCGACGGAATACCTGAGCGATACGTTATGAACTTTCCCAAAAACGCAACAGGAACCGAAATGTAGAGTGGCACATGAATAGACACAGATAGTGTTTCTTTGACAGGAGTAGCTTATCGTGATGACGATGTGGGTACTGGTGTCATTGAGAAAGGTGTCAATCATTTCTCGTTTCAACATGGGATGTCACTGCATCTCGTGCGCAAAACAGCAACGCGTTGTTCACTCCAGTGACCGCAAATTTCCGGAGCATTCAAATTTCCGACGACACTGCAGTTTGGCGTGCCTGTGTCTGATTTTTCGTGTGAAAAAGCATGACACACGACCGTGATCCAAGTCACCTCAGGCATGGAGGTTGTCCCACTGTTCAACTGTTATTTGAACCTGAGAACTGGTCGTCGTTGTGGGCTTATAGCGCTGTGGTCAAATCAAGTCATCAAAACACATGTATTATTTCTCGCGCTAATTTGGGGCTCATAATGTATCATTGCTTGATTTGACCACAAGATTTGTCGACCGACAGTGTGCTATCAGGCGTCGTTGTGCCATTAGTTCGTCTCACACAGTGTTTGCGCGCAGAAGGGGGCAACTCGTCACAGACGAACGCATAAGTTGATGCTGCACACAACAGCACAAAACCGCCATATGGTGATATTTTCGAAACGGTGTAAAGGTCAGTTGGGTGTAAAGGTCGGTGGAAAGCTCGGTGTGAGAAAGTTCAGTGTAAGCTTCAAACAGTGCACGCTGAGCCAGCAGCAGACGCGCGTTTCTAAACGAAAGGTCAACTTTGACAGTCTGCTGTGCAAGTGTAAATCGTCTGTTTGCAATATTGTTTGTTTAGGCTAGTTGCACAAACGTTTTTAAACGATATTTATAAAATTCGTGGCCTTTTACGGAGCCGTTTTGATTTCGTGCTGCGATCAGTTAGCGGCCTCAAATTTTTTGGTACCGCCGTCAGTGAATGTTCAATTTCTCAATAGCCTTAAGACGGAATGTCAGGCAACTTAAAAATATTCTTTTAAAACGTTTCTGCAACCAGCTTAAATGAACTAGATTGCAAACAAACGATTTACATTAGCACAGCAGACTGTCAAAGTTGACCATTCGTTTAGAAACGCGCGTCTGCTGCTTGCTCAGCGTGCAATGTTTCAAGCTTACGCCGAGCTTACACTGAACTTTCTCACACCGAGCTTTCCTCCGACCTTTACACCCAACTGACCTTTACACCGTTTCGAAAATATCACCCATAGTCTTGTAAAACATAAAATGCCAATCAAGCGTGAGGTAAGTTTCCCCAAACGTTACTGTTGTACACACATTGTATACATGGCACATAGTAGCGCATCAGAATAAAACACAGCAACAGATTAAAGCGCCAAGTCAACACAAACAGGTTTATTTTCAGATTGTGACATAAACATTTGATTGCCAATCAATAAACAGCGCACATCACCGCAAGACCACGTGCTTCACTTTTGCTCGTGCTTGTGTTTATTTCCGCACGTTGCAAAATAATTTTCGTTCGGTGATTGTTCAGTCAGCAGAAAATTTCACAAGTTCCAAAACGCGTGCAGAAAAGTCTGCTGTTCCACTTTCAAAATCCAAAATGACCAGCGAACACGATCGTCAAGTGTTGAATACGATTCTGAATCCGTTGTTTCCCGATCTGATCGATGACCAAGTCGAAAACGCCACCGACAACGGTGAGCAGCACATTAAATGTTCTTCTTCGCCGCTCTTATTTATCTTGTTCAAGATTTTCTTCATAGGAAACTTAGGCGCGCAGTTTATTTGGAGTTTCTGCACCGGTCGTTCCAAATTGCGGAAAAATTCACTTTTTTCTGGAACGAAAAGTCCCTCTACCAAGAGATAGCGAATCTCCAAGAACTTAAAATTTGTGCGCGACATATGTAGAACGTTAGAATGTTTCCAACGGTGTATAACAATATGCCCTGCTACCTTTCCTACGGCTATGTCCCGAGCCCTTTAAGGTTAGCAGACCTACGTTATAGTGGTGCGGCCTGCTTATTGTTTCGTTGAACGGACATGAAATGTGAATACAAACTTGAACTTCGCGGCTAATGATTGAGTGACCAATTGAGCACTTTTTTAAGCTGCTAGCCCAACAATTGTGGAAAGCTTTTGGTGGGGCTGGATCTCGGGCGTTGCTGCACTCTGAGAGACGTGTTGTACACGACCGTTCGAAAGCACTTTGTAGTGCTTTCAAGTTTTGTGTTAGAATGTGGTTATCTATAACGCGCTTTAACGGATGCGATACTCACAGTTTCGTGAGGTGCCTTGTGTAGGACAGCGGTAACGCGCGCGTTTTGTAATCAGTCTTAAATTCAAAACGCACGGTTTCACGCATAGCTCATCCATTACAGCACACACTCACAGGTCAAATATTAACAGAAAGACTTGATAAAAATTGTTTTCGAACGGGGTACACTCAAGGTTGGGTTAAAAAAAGTAAAAAATTTTTGTAAAAAAATTTTTTTTTAGAAAGTTCGCCACTTTTTCGGTTTTTAAAAATTAGAAAAGTAAGTTCACTTTTTATATTATTTCACAACTTTTTTTTATTATTTTCCCCCTTTTTGTGGTGAAAATGCATGTTTTTATGCATGTTTCTGCTTGCTTTTTCTCAAAAAATCGCCTGCGGCGCTTGTATTTCGCATCGGCACAATGTTATTACAACGTTAGACAGTCCGTGGCTCTTGTAAACAACATATAAGCAGCCGTCATTATGTATGTGCGCATTCAGTTATTCCAGGAAGTCAAATCTGCTTGAAGTCCAAAATTATCGTTCCAACACCGCGGGTTATGCAGCTGTTTTCATGTAACTTTGCTTTAAAAATGTGCCAATTATTTACCTTTCCCGTGACTTCACTTTTCCTTCACTTTTTATACTTCAATCTACAGATGTTGGTACATATGGTGGACAGGCTTATCCCCAACGCGAATTGTCACGTTATCTGGCTCATTGTAAAAAATATAACCTCGCTACTGCCCGTTTGTGGACACAACTGGTCGGTGTCAACTATTACTACATATATTCTCAAGTGCAATCAAATATACTTACAAAAATTTTCGACAATTTTTCACGTTGAGAACCGAAATTTTTGTGGTCCGGAATAAAAAAGTAAATCGTAAAAAAAATTTTTTAAAATTCAAAAAAGTTAAAAAAAAGTTCGATAATAATAAATTTTTTTAATCCAACCCTGGGTACACTATGTGTCTCACATCAGGACTGCAGCGCATGGGACGAAGGGTGGAGATGGCTGTTTCGATACCTGAATTTTAATTACAAAGTCGGCCCTTGGTTTCATCAATTACAGTCCACACGCGGGACACGCCCTTGTGTTCGCTACAGCGGATCACTAATTCACTGAGTACACAAATTTAGACAGAAACGCCATTCGTTAAAAACGGGGGATTCGTTTTCGTTATAACGTGATTCACTGTATGGAGCGCTGAGAGACTTTCAGCCCCAAAAACCAGTCGACCAATCATGGCCAAGAGAACACGGCCCAAGATTTTGTATATTCATGTATTTTTTTGTGTTGCAGAAACACAAGACGACCAAACACCCGAACAGCAACGCACGCGTGAGTTGGAGATCGCTGGTGTGAAAGCAGCGGAAAGCGGTCACTTTGACGAAGCTGTCACGCAATTCAGTGCGGCGATTGACTGCAGCCCGCAATCGGCATCCGCGCACAACAACAGGGCACAAGCGTACAGACTGTTAAATCGCGTGGACGGTACGGTACAGTACAGCCGGTTTATAGTGGCACAGTTGGGGGCAACCATCTGGGTTATCTGGATGGTGGGGCTTCACCCTTAGTCACTCTGCTTGGAGTTTTGAGGTAATCGGCGCATTTATCATACTGCTTATATAACGAGCAGCTGTTTCTTGGTGCGAGTAGGTATACATATGATAATCCGCCCGCACATACCACCAATAAAATTAGCAAATTATGCAGTGAATATTCGGTGAGCGTGTACATGCCATTCACTCCGATCGTCTTAGGCTCGATTTCGCATCACGTCCAGGGCAGGTGTACACTATTGACTTTAGTGCCCGATGTTTCACCGGTGTATTGTAGCACAAATCCACTGAACACTACCATTCTCCAGATGCGCGCTCGGATCTCGACAAAGCGTTGCAGTTGAGTGGAGGAAAGGGCAAAGTGGCCGCGCAGGCGTACACGCAACGCGCCATGTTGCATCGACTGATGGGCAATGACGATCGGGCCAAGGTCGGTGACGGTGGGGTCAGCAATCAATCATTGTGTCATCTAAGCTACCAAGCAGTGCACGAATAAAATGTTTGAAGTGAATTTCGCGCTTGCCGAATTGCACATTTTGTGAACTCTGTGAAACGGCTTACATACGTAGCTCGTTCAGGTAGCGACGAACCACCTACAGTGTATAGGTAGTGCTCGTCAAATCTAGCAAGTTTGTTGCCAAACACAATGACTTACACGCAGTGATGTTACAGGCCAGTAATAAGATCTGCTCGTGGGACTTTTTGGAGGCAAATTTGCCAGAGGCGTTCGCACTGACGAGCCTTGGCGCCTCGGTCTGTGTACGAAGACAGGGCGAAACAGGCCAACATTACTGCACTCAGTACATTGCAATCATAACGCGACGACGCAGAATTTTCACAGTAGTGACAGGATATTGATGATCACTCTAAAATCAAACGCAGGCGATCATTTACGTACCGAGTGTTTCACTATTTAGTGGGTCGCACTCTACGTGACCAGGCGCACATCACGCTTACCGTGTAATGCCCAATTTTGCAGTCGGACTACGAGCGTGCAGCAGCGCAGGGTTGTGTGTTCGCGAAGAATCAACTGATCATGATGAACCCGTATGCAGCGATGTGCAACAAAATGCTGGCTGCCGCTATTGGCAAACTACAACGCGGAGAGGCTGACGACACTGAAATGGCTGCTTAGCTGATGTTTCAATCAATAAGAAAAGTGTGTCGGAAACCTTGGACTTGAGAGTTGAATGGTATCAAATCAAACTTGTTGATTCGTATGGGATCGGGGTCCTGTCTTGGTAAAAAACATCAAGGTGACCAACACAGGTTCGGTCCGATCCTCACTGCAAGTTTGATTTGACACCAAGTGATGATCTTGTCTATTTTATTGATCTGATCATGATTGTAAATAACCCGCTTTTTCGAGCTTACAGTATGAATTTTTTTTGGTGAGGGTTGTGGTTTTCATTTCAGCGACTTGAATAATATTGATTGCTTGTTTGATTAGCAAGGACCTTGTGTTAATAAAATAGAATCAGCCTTGCCCAAAGTTGATTAAATGCCAGTCTTTATCCCAATATTATTCACTTCTATGTGTTCAAAGAAGCGTAGCCAAAATGTATACCCTGGTAGGTACGAATAAAAATAAGTGTACTATTGAATCATATCCTGTTCGGTGATCACAATTCACAAACACTGTATAATTCCACTTCTCGATCAATGGATTCAATCACTCAGATGTTTCCTGTTCGCACGATCCTGTTTCTCTCGCATCAGTCGTCGCAACAACGCCGTGTACTCCGATCGCATCTGCCCACTATTGTCATCCACGCCCGTGTTGCGTTTGTGCTTCGACGTGGCCCATTGCATCGCACCGCCGGATCGACGCATCATTCCCGCCGACTCCAGGTCGTTCAGAGCATCGTCGTCGGCTGATGAAATGAGAAGGAAACTTGTAAAGCCAGAGGTGAATGCCTCGGCCGTGTTTAGATAATTGCAAACGTTAGCCCGAGACAATACTATAACACTAATCACGCGGCTTAAACCCCTTTGCGGAGGATGGATTCAGGATACGCTTTTGTGAGAAGCGTCAGAATAAGCTTTGGAAAACCGTACTCATAGGTACATACATACATACTGTAGCTATGCATGTTTAGCGTCTTGCAGCTTGCCCCATGAGATGAGACCATGGCTGGGTTAAGTAAAAATTTTTAAAACAATTTAAAAATTGTGCTTCAAAAGTTCGTCACTTTTTCGGTTTTTAAAAATTAGAAAAGTAAGTTCGCATTTTATTATTTCACAACCTTTTTTTTATTAAAATCCTCCCCTTTTTGTTGTGAAATGCATGTTTTTATGCATGTTTCTGCTCGTTTTTTCTTAAAAAATCGCGAAGAATGGTCGAAATTTTATTTGTGAGCAGACTTCATTATACTTGAGAATACAGGAAGAGTTGAAACCGACCGATTGTTGTTTACAAATATGCAGTAGCTGTTTGATATTTTTTACTATGAGCCCGATAAACTTGACTAGTAGTGTTGGGCACAGTGCAATGCGTGCCCACAAGGCTAAATCGTATCGTTAGTGTTGGGCACGGTCTGTCGTAACGGGAAAGGTAAATAAACTGAGACTTTTTTTTGCAACATTGCATAAACACAGCTAGTGCCCTCCGGCGCCTTGGCACGATAACTTTAAGCACATTTGTCTCGTTGGAAGAGCTGAATGCGCACGTCATGACGGTTGCTTCTACATAAGTAGAGAGACTGTCTAACATTGTAATAAAACTGTACCGAATCGAAATACAAGCGCGGCAGGCTATTTTTTCATAAAAAATAACAACCAGAAACATACACAAAACCGTGCAGGAAAAATAAAGAAAGTTGTGAAATAATTAAAGAAGTGAACTTACATTTTGAATTTTTCAAAACCGAAAAAGTGGCACAGACGTTTTTTAAAAAAAAGTTAGTTTTTTTAACCAGCCCTTCGTGCACCCGTCTGTAAAAACACAGGACGAGATGTGTGAAGATCACTTGTAACTTCAAAATAATGTAACCCTGCATCGAAGGAACAATTTGATGGAAACATGATTTGGCGTTCCCTGCACTCTATTTGTGGTTGTTCTCTTTTTGAGACTAAAGGCCTAACTATACTTCGTTCTCTCAGAGAACAAAGAACAAATTCTCGCGCGCTGATTGGCTGTTGAACATACGTGGACCAATCAGCGCGCGAGAATTTGTTCTTTGTTCTCTGAGAGAACGAAGTATAGTTAGGCCTTAACAAACTGTGACATCGTAGTTTTCACGACGTGAAGGGGCGTAGATGTCTGAATTTAAGGGATACCTGGACGAAAAGTCATTTTTAGCCAGTGTTTTTTCCATTTATGAAACGTCCGTTTTTATCCGGTGCTCGTTCAAAGCTCGGCACCCATCAAGCCATGTATCAGTCAAATCAGTAAACTGAAATCTTGAAATCAATCAGTAAAGTGAAATCAGTGAAATTTTTGACTTTTTTGTGACCGGAACGACTAAAAGCCAGTGAAAATGCGTACGTATATTTGACGTGCGCCGCGCGCGACTTTTGATATTTGCAGTGTTCGAGAGCCTAAATCTTGCGATTTTGGGGGTTCTTTTTCCTTCTTAGAGAGAGGTACGGTACCCCTAAACGGCAGAAGGGGTACCTGTACCGCCGCAGGTAGTAGGTACACCCTCTCCGACACCACTGGACGTGTATGTGTAGAGTTGAACGTTGATGATGATCTTACAGACCATTATATCGTACCGGGTCTGTATGACCCATAAACCGTACGCACTTACATTGGAAATCGAACCAGTGTCCGGCGAGCGAGCTGGTCACAAACATGACCAGCAGTATTGTCACTTGTGATTGCATGTTGGCTTGCGGTTCTCTCACGCACAACAAAACTGAAAATACAGTTTTCACATGCGTGGGCTTTCAAGAAATGAGACAAGACGGTGCTGCGACTGCGTGAGCAGATTACTGTAGAGCAAAGTGCGTCAAAACATTTCGCCAAATGAGTGTTTTGATCTCGTTACCGTCATGGTCGTCGCGCAATTGTGGCTTTCTAATTCAACAGTACACTGCTGCTAAAGGTGCCCATCGAAACAGCAGTGTGTATGTTGTTAACATCATGGTCTGTCAAGCTAACTTACCACTGTCTCAAATTATAGACTTCGACCCCGCGTCAGTACACGTTACCAGCAAGTGCGAAAACAGCGGATGGCTAACCCAACCTACGCAGTTTATTGTCTGTTTATCGTGCTGAGTTTCGTGCAAGTCCAATTAACGTCGCGAAAACATCAAGAATTGCGTGCTTTTGTGTCAGACTGGCCGACGGAGGAGACGATCGTATAATTGGTTGGGAGCTCAATCTCTGCGACGATGGACGATTATTATTGTTTGCCGTACACCTGAAGAAAGGGGAAACTGCAGGTCAGAACAACCAGATGCTTTCGTGTGGCGATTGTCAAACCTGCTGCCACATTCTATTTCATTTCTATTTGTGCGCATTTCGCGCAAACTGTCACCGAATTCTGACATAACACTTCATCAGTATATTGCTACTGTGGTTCTGCTTTGTGCAAAACTCCCGCAGACGCAGAACTCTCCAGAGATGAGTGTGTGACACAAATAAACTATAGGTACATACCTACAACTTATTCCCATCATCATGAAGGTTTCCTTTTGTTTCATAGAAGTTTCCAAATCTCAAAAAGGTGCACAAAAAACCACATGAGACTATGGGAGTTGCAGCTCGAACAGAATGCTTTGTTCGGTCCTAATTATGCACTTACGGATACCTAAGTATACCTATACCTAATCTCGACCTATTGTGCAGTGTCCCTTTGGTATACAATTCACAGCATGGAACAGCACAGAAGTGACCAGACCTAAACTGCATGTGCAATCAGTAAACAGTACACAAACCGTCATGCAATTTGGGGTCAGCAGGTGGTCTCCCATGGAGGGCCGCGCCCGAACTATTTGTATATTGTTATAGGTTTTAGGAAGCAATCTTCAATTTAACCGAGCCACAAGCACAAAACCCGACCGGCACGGGCATTTACGCTCAGTTATGGTCCCAATTGGCAGCAACGTCACTCTTTAGCGTTTTTTTTTAGTGCTGTCCATTTACTGCCAGAGCGAGGTCATAGCAGGCAGTCAATCAGTTAGTCAACGCTACACTGCCGGTATTCATTTCGTAATAAAATGAACACGGGGTTCACATATAGTCCTTTTAAATTCGAGAATGTTTACAATCCTTTTTAAAATCATTTTTCGGTTAGATATGACCCCATTGATAGTGCCATGACATTCAAGTGCACATACTATGTAGTAAGTGGTTTCCGAAATCAGCAACGTGTCCATTGAGAGGAGGTGGGCATAGTTAAGGCGCTCCACCATGTTTTGATTTTTGTTTCAAGAACATTTGCCGTTTCCACATGCAGATGTTGTGTGTTGGTATTTTGTCGGTATTTGCACTGTTTGCTCACGTCTTGTTGCCAGTGTGTTTTCTGCGTGTGCAGTTGTTTTTGCAACAAAAACGAAAATTTGCTCGATGCTTTATTTATTGAGTCACGGTTTTAGATCGCACACGAACTGAAGTATAGGCTGAACGACAATTAAATTCAACAATACTTTCAAGGATTCAATCAATATCTTTTAACAGACGAATGATGGGAAGAACTAAAACATATTTTTGGAATATCCTAGTGCATCTCAGAGATCAGGGGACGAGTTTGAAGTAACGACAAATTTAGCTTACAAAGCATGCACCAAGATCCACGAAGACCGATATGTTGTACGTCAAGTTGTAACTCTCAAACGATGTTTTTGGAAAAAAATGTTGTACTGTCGTTGTTTCATGAAACGCACTATTTGTGGTTGCTGTTTTCGGATATTGGTTACTAATTTTGAATGAAACTGTTGATCCACGGCATGAGGTTTGTCACTCGCGTGTAGTATGATTTCGCTTCCTCACCCGCACCGCACCAATAACCGACCCATGAGGTAACGCCATGGAGTTCCCATGATCCGGTTGGTGTTTGGCACACAAGGGGGCCACCAGTGTCGCCCTGAAGGAAATTCGTGGCATATAAAAAGGCCTTCATAAGTTTTCGGCATTCTCAGCTCTACGGCACACTTGTGTTTCGTGGCTGCACTAGCCTGGGAAATAAAGGCAACCAATGATGTATGTATATGCTTGATCAGGAGAATAAAAGTCATGTTGGGGATATTCAACACGATTTTTTATTTCTCTTCATCACATGTCTAAAAGTCAAGCAGATGTTATTGTGCTAAATTTCCAACTTTTGTGGCTACTAGAGGGGCATATGCCCATTCATAAGACTAAAAGTCAGAATTTACCCAGCATGGACTCTCTCTATGACCATCCACCAATGCTCCCTGTGCCACGAATCTTATGGTCTTGCTGCTGGTGTTGGTTGGCAAAATAAGTTGCTCTGCTTGTGTCAGTTTCATGTTTGGAGTCCACGATCCTGAAAAATGAGCATGGTTGCATTCTGATTAAATATTATCAGAAATTCATTTGAGTCAGCATTGAGAAAAATTCATTCGATTTAGCGTTGAAGCACCGGCAATGCCAGCTTGAGATACTGTATGTACTCCAAGGATGCGGTAGTACAGAGAGCGCGCGCCACACAAAGCTCAGTCAAGGCAAGAGCAAGTAAACATAAAGTTGGATGACAAAAATCGATATTTTGAGAATTAATGCCGTTTCTCGTCCAGCGCCTAAACGTAACCTCAACCGCGAGCGCTTGCGAAAATACGTAGTTGATGAACAAACCGCGCTTGGCATAAAGCTCCAGGAGCTTATTGAATCCTGTGGCTAAATTTAGCCACAGGCACTCACAGTACGTTACTGTCGAGAACCACGTTGTTATCTTCAGCAAATGCCAAGCCCAGACAACTCACCTGCTGATGGTACTTCACTACCCCAGCCCGTCGCCATGCAAGTTATGTTCTCAGCAACATCTTGCGTCGGCAGGCAAACAGGTCGAATCTTGTCATTGAACACGATCGGGGGACTGACACGAACCATCGCAATATCGTACCACACTCCGTTGTACTGTGGATGAAGTGTCACGTTGACGACCTCGCTTAACTGCGATTTGTCATCAATCGTGCGATCGTGTAGGCCGAGTCCGACATAAAACTTATCGCGGCTGAAAAGATGCGACCGATTCGTTGTGCTGAAGTTCGTAAATGCGACAAACAAAATACAGGAAAATGGGAAATGCATGCACACAATGGCTAACGTGCAACGCGCTGCGGTCACAATCCATTCGTTTGAGACGATTGTGCCGCCACAATACAAGCAGGTGTCCCCGATGCAAGACTCGACCTTCTCCGGCACGTACAAACCGACCTGCCACGGCCAGCTGTGTTCGGCAGCTTCGATTCCATCTGGAATCAAATCGACTGATCAATGTATACACGATAACCCACAATGCAAAGCATCTGAAAGGACTCAAACTGCTTAAAGTCTTGAAACATCACTTACTGTCGACGCGACCCTTCATAGCTCGCCGACGACTTGCATTGTGACGTCTTCGTGCCGATTCGTTGGGCGTCACCATCACCGGTTCATAGCGTCTGAATGTTGGCGGATACAAGCTGCTCGCGAAGCCACAACGTGAATGGTCCTCCTTGCAGGCGTCGAAGGTCATTTTGGCCTCCTTCGGGTCTGCGCCCGTTGATACGCATCTGCAATACAGACATGAAGCTGTGGTGATTGTTGACGCGCGCAAAGGGACCGGGCATGTGCACAAGAAGAGTGATGTTTCACACGAGCATGCGTGATTTTCGGGTTACGTGATCATTTGATGCACGTGCACTGACGATGACATTTGACAGGCATAAAGGAAAACCAAAGACAGGCAGCACAATACACTGGTGGCCACATGCAGTATTTTATGTGTCTTCTGACCACTAACGCATTCACGAGCAGGGTTGGAAAAAAAAATTTTTTTTTTCAACAAGTTTTTTTTTTTAAAAAAAAAATTTTTTTTTTAAAAAAAAAATTTTTTTTTTAAAAAGTCTGAGATTCGGGGAAATTTTACCAAATTTGCCTAAAAAACGCGTAAAATCGCGAACAAATGCAACTTTAATTGACAAGTCACTTTTGTGACTTGGTTTGCATCACTTATCAAGGGTGTTTACGTCATTTCGGTGCGATCCAACAGTCTGTGCTTGATATGGACCGATGATTGCTGCTCTGTGGTATCGGACACAACAGTTTGTGGCCGAATAAGCAAGGTTCACTCATAAACCACACAGAATTGAGAATATAAGCTGCAGAAATACTTGTCGGGTAGCTGAATCAGTCGTATATGACCGACCCGATGGGGTATGACATCGAAGTACCCTGTAGGCACATGCATACTGTGTCCCATGTATTACGGGAAGGTATAATAACATCATTTGGGGTATCTTAGGTACCAAATACATGCCCCAAAGGTGATTTTGTGAAGAAAATTTTTCGACCCTTGAGAAAAAATGACAAAAAATAACCCCCAAAAAGGCCATTTTTGGACGTTTTAGAACATTTTGTTCCCCCGAAAATTTTTAAAAAAAAAATTTTTTTTTTAAAAAAAAAATTTTTTTCAAAAACCTTTTTTTTTTAAAAAAAAAAAAATTTTTTTTTTAAAAAAAAAAAAATTTTTTTTTTTTGCCCAACCCTGTTCACGAGTCATTGAACTTCGCGGCTTGTTCGGCAAGCCTTCGCAAACACACATGCTTACGTACGTGAATCTGAGTCCTTGATCTGTGTAGCACGTTTCATTTGGTTTCACCCATTGCTCCTCTGCGTCCCCGACAAACTCCCCGTTACATTTCAACGTTGGAAAGAGTCCTTTCAACCAACTGCTACGGCACGAGTGATAAGAAGCAGCTTCACGTCGGTCAGCTGAAAAAAATTGACGGCAGGATGTATCACGATAGAAGGAGGTGTCAATAAAAACAGCACATTGATATTATGTGGTTAACTCAGATTGTCAACTAAAGTCGTCAACTGCTCAAAGCAGCAGCCATGAGCGCGAGAAATAATACCTGACTGCGAGCATGAGTTAAAGGAAGAGAATGACAGCGTGATTCTCTTGTAAACAACATTCATTCTTTAATTTACACCGCATAAACGTCTGTTGTGCGATTTGGTGGTTCCTGCGAGGTACGATCCTCGTGTTTCGCGCAGGCCGAGCGCGTGGTGGCGCCAAGAGCTACCGTAACCCTGCTGTTTTTTTGGCTCCAATATTTTGATGTTCAAAAAACAATAAAAATGTCATCGCGGCAAGAAAAGGAATCGACTCTTTCCCAAGTGAAATTGATTCGATATACGCCGAAATATCTGCTGCAATTAGTGGAAACTGTGAAGGCGTATGGCGGAAATCCTGCGGATGTGAAAAGCCTCCGGGATATTTTGATTCACCTGTGTGTGACCGCCGGACTTTGGCCTCAAGTCGATTTGATATCGTTCAGAGTGCCAATCATCTACCACAAGCCCTACTCATGGTATTTTCTGTATTGGGCGATCGCAAAGATGTTGCCCAATGAATTGCAGTGCCCGGACTACCTTCATGAGCGCATCAAGTCGTATTTTCATGAAGCGAATTTCCCTTCTGTACCCGAACAGCCCACGAGCCCGATTGTCGAATGCCGCAACAGCGAAGAATCGATGAAAAGCGCCGTGGAGATGAAGAATAAACAGAAGATGAAGAAACGAAGAAAGAAAAAGAAAGAGAAAAAGAAAATGAAGAAAGGGGAGAAAAGGATGAGAACGAAAGAACGAAAAGAAGCAACGTCGTCGGCCGGTGAAACAAGCGGCGAAGAAATGCCACGTGCGCACGAAGCCGTTCGATTGTGCCACGACGGCGAGTGATGACGCGGTCGAATCGAGGACGTGGTCGATTGGTGATGAGGCGTTGATGTGCGACGGCGTGAAGAAAGAATTGGTCGCGCGAGGAAGGGGTGTAAAGAAAAAGAAGAGAGCTGATTTGTAGCTCCGGGAATCGATTGTATTAGGATGTAAGGAGACCAAAGTGATAGTGTGATTGAATGATTTTCCACCATTTTTTCTCTGTAAACGCCCGCATTTTTGTTCAAATCCCCTGGTGGAAAGGAGGAGGAAGAGAATGACAGCGTGATTCTCTTGTAAACAACATTCATTCTCTAATTTTCACCGCATAAACTTCTGTTGTGCGATTTTTAACTTTTGTGAATGATCTGAATTGACCACGCATCAATAAGCCTGAAAGACGATAAGATAAAATGATGAAAGAATGCCCGAACGTCGTCTTTCGCGAGCCGAGCGTGCAGGCATTCGTCGCCTTGCGTGCGTCAGTTCCGTGGCGTCACATTCCGCGTTGCTGCAACCGCCGAGGAATTCCCACTCGCTCTCGGCTCGGTTCCAGTAGTCCAATCGACCATCGGGGTTGTTGCATCTTCAAAGAGTGTTACATGTTCTGCCAAAAAGGGCACTGGTTCTTTGCACGGTTACCATGAGCCACAGGTACCCTAGGTGGACAAAACTGAAGAACAAGTTTGTGACTGCAGCGCCAAACTTGATGTTACCTGAACCGACATCCGTTGTTGAGCTCACAAACTTCCCCGTTCGCAGCGTTACATTTCGAATACGGTTTCCCGTCATACATCGCATACTGCAATGCAGCCCAGGAACTACAGCGAGCATCTGAAATTGGACCGTTGCCCTCAAAGCATTCAAATTGTAAATGACACGTTTTTTGAAGTTTCACTCGAAATGGATGTATATCACCGGCATAATATTCAAATTTAATTAGGATAAATAATCAACAAATCAACAAACCATTGCGATATTTCAAACATCCATTGTATTCCTGGCCAGCTGCGGGGGTCTCCTGAATGAAGTTTGTCAGTCTTTCGTCACAATACAAATCAGAGCCACCAGGTTAATCACGGAAAACGCAGATGTGTTTTTTATCAATGGTTGAAGATTCAAGAACGTCTCGCGAAAACACAAAATGACCAAACAGGCAGACAGGCACTGTAAACCTACCCGTTGGCGACGGACGTCGATTGCGACGGCGGTGAAGCCAATGGACAGCGCACACACGAAGAGATTGAGAACGTTCATTCTGGGTGAAAACACGCTGAAGTGGAATACCTGGTTATGCGGCATTGTGGATAACACAATCGTTTACGCACTAAAAAATTCCTATTTGGATGTTGACAGGGGTTTCAAGTGTCACTAAAGAGGGAGATTACAACAAATAAAAGAAGAATATAAACTTCATGAGCAGTCTTCCACATTGGCTCATATTTATAGGACGCGGCCTCGGATGTCGTGGGCATTCAATCTCCGGCGGGAAGCGAAATGTCGCACAATTCGGCCACTTTGAAAAAGCAGCGTTGCTTCATTTCCACCAAGCAACTCATGCGAGCCTGTGAAGGGCACTGAACATGCACACTATCATTGTAACCACTTGGACACGTAACTGATTTAGATGCACTTCCTGCGCGTATGTATGTATAGTTGATTAGAATTGTTGTCAAAGGGGAAAGCGTGTTATAAGGTCAAACACTGCCAATGTGTTCATGCTGTGTCCCCGTAACAGTTTGCGTTTGGGTGACTGCGGCAAAGGTTGAACTGTTTGAAGAATGTTGTTTCATCAGCAAATAATCACTCCGCTCGCAAATGAGCGTTATACATTTGTCTTCCTGAAACCGAACTTTTCGTAGTACTTCCTGTGCCTGGCATTTGTTTCGTCATTCGAAAATCAAAACCTTTATTTCCACGATGTCTCACTTCGTCAAACTGTTCTGCGCATAAACATATATTACAGACGGCCAACCGAACGAAATAGTTGAACATGTAAACCATGATGCACTTCAGGAAACTTCCGTTCTCTCGTAGATTTTGTTAAATTACAATGAATAAGTTCCAAATTCTGCCATGCAGTACTTTTATGATTGCAC
>JASAMV010002535.1:0-22350 GCA_030248065.1 Rhynchonema sp. JSB1_4 | reverse complement strand
TCTCCATAAAACTCTGCATTGTGACGTTGTGCTGCTTTGGTTTAGCACTGCTTGTAGCAGACGTTGTTCCGTCTTGGTTCAAGAGCACGATTGGCCTACGACGTTGACATTTCGTTGATTTCAATCCAATGATGAAATCTGCGGATCATGTTCGTATTTCGATAATGCACCAACAGACCCTCAGAAAGCTACATTGTGATCTGAAGTGCAACTTGGTGATCCGGGTTGCACGAGGTAGAATTGGTCTATCTGTATACGATATATGTATACAGTATCACAATAACGTTCTGCATAATCGATCAATGCGATCCTGTCAACCACCACAGGTCCTACCCAAGAGCAATACCGGCCAAAGACTGAACCACCCAACTCAACCAGGTGCTATGGCGAAGCCTTACAGGTATACGTACTTAGACAGGTATTGTGCCAACCAACCAAACTCGTCAGTGTTGCTCAAGACTGGATAATTCCAAGTAAAAATATCAAAAATATTCAAACTTAACGATAAAAATACCTGAATCTGATGCTGTTCGCCCAACGGGTCCGACACGCATCGCCGACATCGTTTGCTACTATTGGCAGACCCTGTACTTGAGCGCAGTCTGTTCTTCTGCCGTGCGCGCACCTGCACAATTGGCTCGTCTGGTTGTACAGGGTGGTCGTGTAAGGGCTCATCGTCGGACAGCTGTGAACAAACAATCAGTTGAACGCGGTTGAATGAAACATCATGCTGAGAATTGGAGCACATTGAACAAGCTCATGCGTGTTTTGGGGTGTTGTAGTGGAAATTTTTGTTGCATTCGCACTGGCGATTGCCTGTTGCACAGCCCCGCCCGGCCGTCCTTTGAAAACAGGCATAGGCGGGCAACCAAGAAATGGGGCGTTAAATCTGCAAATTCAAAACTCTATCGAACATTAAAAGTGCATGCTGGGGTGCAAATTACAAATTTAGTCAGATCAAAACTATCATTACACTCACCGAACTATAATTTTCAATATTGTCATATAGTGGCGCGGTGCTGGCGTTTGGTTGTTCGGTTTCTTGTGATGTTTCAGCCATGATATAAATGTTACATTCCTGTAGTTCGCGTTCTTTGATCAAATTGCTGAAATCGACCGTCGTTCGCGATCGGTAACTGATCGGATAGGCGTGATACAATTGCAGCAGTGAAACATTAGAATCGTTCAGCACATCGTTGTCGGTTTGGCTCGAGTCTGGAAAGTTAAGTTTTTTGTCCGTTGATGCTTGTTGTTTGATGCGGCCGGTTTCGAAGGTGATCAGATTGGATTGCGTTACGTGGCCGTTTTTTAAAGTTAAGTTGCAGATGTCACTACTACTTATTGACATTTAGCAAATTCAAAAGCATTCATGACAGCAGAAGTCAGGGAGATCCGATCCGATCACCAAGTTTGATGGCGGTCCAGGCCAGGGCCAGCGTACGCGCGTCAGTGACCGCGAGATATCACGTAAGCAACAGAGACTCCATTTTTTCATATTACCGGGCCAAAAACCAAGTGAGTGATAAGGCCGTTCGTTTCAGATCATTAGGCCCAGAAGATGCCCCATTGGAAAAATGTGTGAGTCAGAGACCTTTATGGTCATTGAACTTGAAAGCCGAATCAGCTCAAGCATGACCGTGCTGCTTTTTAGGTTAACGATTTGGTCTCTATGTAATACAACATTGTGGCAATAAAAACGAGAATTGAGATCAAAATCATTACTAATATTACAAGACGATTGAAGTCGTAAAGTTCAGATTGGGTGCATCTCATTATGTGCAGCGTGTTTGCAGGCCAAAACGAAGGAAAATGCAAGAAAAACTAAATCACGAAAGTGTCAGAAACTGGTGCGTTTGTGCCACATTCCGAGAAAAACAGACAAGCCATAATTTTCCAGAAAAATACTGCTTTTTTTCGCGCGCGTAGGACAATACCTATGTACAAAACTCATTTCGCAAACCTCTATAATTCAGCAAAATTGGCTACTGGCTGGCTGCTGCTCAAAGTTCGACTCCGTGGAACAAAACAAACAATTTTCTGCAGGTCGTGGATAAAAAGTGTGGAGATTCCAGGATTCCAAATTTGTGTCTTGCCACGACTGGACGGTTTTTAGGCATACTATAATGTCTGGTACGATGGCACCCGAATAATATTATAAACGGTTTTAACAAAACTTAACAGAACGAATGTTGGTACACGTGATTTAAGAGTCCCATGAATTTAAACCATTTATGTATGTTTTAACATTGGAACACCGCCATTCCCATAGATTGTACCACGCAGAAACTGTTTTTCATTCGTGGGAAACAGCAAAGCTTTTCATAACACAGCGCACAAACAGTGGAATAGCGACTTTTTTAATCCCAATTTTGTACATGGTATACGTATGTAGTTGTTTTTTCTGATCTGAGAGAAAGAAACACCATTTTGGTGCCGCCTATCTAACAAAATCCCAACCTTTACTGTTTTGCTGCGTTTTTTTATCGCCCGACTCCGCGGGTGATCGGTCACTCATGTTTATGACAGACAGGCATGCATTTTTAATCATCTCAGATCACTTTTTGCCGCGAAATCTGACAAGAAACAAACTCGCGTGCGAAAACTTTCACCCGTTCGGGGATACAAGGTATCAGAAATCCGCTCTGCCCAAGGTTGCACTGGGATATTTTTGCATTTATGTAGGAAAACGGACGAATTCCTGACAAATCGCGGTTAGTTGCATTATGTGTGTATGCGCGCGGTAATATGCTGTCACGTCAAAATTTCGTCCTCGTCCATACCTAATAAGCGTAACGAAACCGAAAGAAAAACATTAGTAAAACTATAGATAAATATACCTATGTAGGTATGCGTGCATCTCATAAATGTAAAGGTTGTCAGTATCACCGAAAGTGCGGGTACTGTCCGATTTTATATGTTTCAGCAGCGGGCGGATCAGAGAGCGGGTGAAATTATGTATATTCGCACTGAATTCTGTATACTCTCGCGGTTGAGATAGGTATTGCAAGAAATGAGTCTTTCGTGCACGCAGTGATCGATTCTGAATATATATAGCGGATCCTAATGTTGGTCACACTTCGATGTCATAACAAAAGATGACAGACGAACAGTCAAACAAAAGTGAAGACGGTGTTGGTATACGGTTGTGCCCCGCTGGGAATAAATGGAGAATTTGGGTGCGAAGCGGAGCTGCTTGAAGTGAACAAATAGTCCGGAATTTGTAGCGCGGAACCGTAGCATGGGAGCAAATGGGATATTGTATGTACGCATTAGTTCCAAGATCAGGACATTATCACAGGACTCTTAGTGCACAATACAATGCTCTGGAGAAACGGACAAACAAACCGAAATATGGATATTACGCAAAGTTCCAACGTTTTGACGTCATCGTCAAGTCCAGAAAGTACGAACACTTTACTGTCAGACCTCAAATGGTGGTGCATCTTCTTGGAAAAATGGAGTTACAGAAAGAGTGCGCACCATCAACCAGTAGTGCATCTGCACGTATCCAAAGGTAGTAATCAAGAACCATTGGGTTTCAACGGACACGAGGATCAGATTTAGCTTCCACAATTGCTAAGGATGTCATATTCAACTGTCATTAGATCAAGACTATATGGGTGGTGCCAGTTCTGTGAAAAAATAGATCAAATGGTTCAATAATAAATCTCTGTACATTGGTGGCATGGCAAATGCATGATAGTAAATATGAAAACAACAACAGCCAAATCACATTTCTGACCTTGGGTTCAACAAAATGGGTGGTTGAGAGCAAAGAGGACAGAAAGAGAAAAACACTTGACCACAATTTCCACGATGCTTGATGAATAACGAGCAGAAAGAACACGAGATGTTTTCAATTTCTCGCATGTTTTTGGAACAAAAAAAGAGCCCCGAAATCATGGTCACCCGCCGGGATCCTAAATTCGGGCGTTGGGTACTGGTACAATTGGGGTTTCCCGATTGAAAAATTGCGCTGCTTTGTTTGAACAAAACGTTGAAAACCCAAGATTAGTGACTAAATTGCAGGAACCCGAAATGAAAGAAATAGCTCCTAATTTCTATGCAAAACGACATTGTAACCATTTTTTTCGCAGCTACTGTGCTGGTGCCCCGAATATAGTTGTACCCATCGTCGCCACATGAAGACAATAGCATTTACACACACAGCAAGGATGCTTGCCTGGTCACGCGCGAACACTTACAGATAAAACACGGTTTGGAAACGAACAACAGAACAAGGGACAAAATTCGGCGCATAACGTATCCAGCAGTGATTCTCAGACAAGTCGCCGAACAAAAGAAGTGTTCTGCAGAAAATAATTATACGCAACTTCAGGAAGTACCAAGTTGCTCTCTGATCATGTGTTCCAATTGCCTAATCTTTATTATCCAAATAAAATTCCCCAAATGCCCGCGCATCCCGTCACAAGACAAGGCTGGCGCATTTGGTGTGGCAGCAAGGTCACTGAATTGGAGGGTAAAAGGATGATCAAAATATACTAACGACACGCACGCAACACGACAACAAGAAGAGGCTAAAAAGAAGGAAATCGCATTTGGGTGCTCGCGTGTTGAGACAAGACTGATGCTCATGCTGTGAAATGTGCCACTTCAGAACAATCACGCTAATTTGTGTTGGACATTTATAGGAATTTTGCCTGATAATCAAGCAGATACGCAGTAAATTGCTGCACACAGCCATTGTCCGACATTAAATTTCAAATTCCCAGCTATTGAGTTAAGAAATACACAGGAGGCAAATCAAGGAATTTTAAAAGTCAATATAATTTGCTGTGCTGAGTCGATATAACAACAAAATGAAAAGGGCACATGCGGAACACTTCTGGACTACCACAGCCCCTCTGGGGAGGGATTAGGGCGGAATTTATAAGTTACTGCTGCCAGCATGTTGCATCAGTTTAACTTAACTCTGAAGTGGGCGGCATGACAACTTTGAGGTGAGTTATTCTTAATGTTGCCGAGTAAATTATTGTTGAACAGTCCTATTGCTTAGAACTCTTTTGGCGGCACAAACTTAATGGGCTCCAAACCTCATGAGCAGTGTGAAAAATTTTTCTTTGCTTTGGGTACTTAGCCACGCAACAGTGTTTTCGGCCGAACTAGACTTGAGGACAATGTTCGCAAAGAGTGCGAGTTTTATGAATTTATTGGCTAGACTGCGCCAAGTTATACAAAAAGTCCAGTTTTTGCGCATGTTCGCGCGCCAGCATTATAAATCTGAACTTCAATCTTTGTCCATATTCTTTTGTTGTTATGAATGTCATTTTCAATCGGACAAAACGTGTCCCCAGCCGTGTTCAATTAGTCTCGTATGAATGTTTCTCTCAATAAATGTCCCACGTGCGGTTATTAATTAGAAAAACACACGTTGCATCAAAATTGGCAACATGACGAATAGATAAAGTTGTATAACCCTGCCGAAAAAGAATCGAATCGAAATTGCTGTTTTTTATTAGGTGAACATAGTAAAAGTATAGTTGATTGAAAATGATACTTTTGTGTCACTTGGCCATCTTCAGAAGAAAGTGCACAAGTGAAATTAATATTCAAATTCACCAGTCCAAAAGTGCGAGTTTATGATCGGACATTATCGCGTGGGGTCTTTGTGCCATTACTTGGAGGACTGCTGAGAACACTTTTTTAATCAACTAAACAGCTCTCGCTTACGTACATATAAGCCAACCAAAGGGCTGCTATATTCACTGGACATCAAATTAATTCGAACACCAGAATAGAAAGTAATGGTTCATTCATTGAATCTCTTCGAGCCTGGCACCACCGGGTCGGAGACAATTTCGGAAAGTAAGCGGTGGGTCATACAAGAACGAAAATGTTGGTGAATGGATGAAATATGGTATGCACTCATCATAACCTACCCACCATTTGGCTTGATTATATCATCGCATATTGATGACTAGGTGTGCGACTTCCGTCTAATAATTCAATATTCAATTTCAATAAAGCCCCTTCATTGAATAGTATGTGACAGCATCATGGGCGATACTATACGAATTCAACGTGTGTACTTAGGGCCGGGTTCGCAGTATTCCCAAAACTCCACTTTTTTACAAAAACACAATTTACGAGCCATGTGAAACAACAGTAATGACAAGAAAATGACCGATGTTTCACAGACTGCATGTTGTGTGGACGCCACAATTTCAAAAAGCTTCAAGGTCCAATGGACAATACAGCAGACTCCTTCGGAATTGGTCATTCACAAATAACAGTACGATACAAAGCATACGCTCTGTGTGGATCAGTCACTATCACTCACACCACGGCTTTACAAGTGCAGCGAGTGAACAATGAACAGGGGCTTCAAGCACCGTTAGATCACAAAGGGCCCTGTCTGCTGGACAGATGGGAAACTGTTCCATTGAGTTTCTGACGGGCATATACACACGAACACAAATCTTGACAAATTGTTGTTTGGCAAAGATTGAGAACACACATACAAACATGGTCTGATTACGCTTGTATGTACACCACCACTGCCAAACTTTGAATTGGACCTTGGAGTACTTATACGTATACATACAGATACCGTATGTAAAACGGAACGGAAGTGCAGCTGAATTTCTTTATGGTTGGGTCTGTTCGCAGCTTTGTGTCTGTGTAGGTGTATGAAAAACAGTTCTTTGAGTTTGACTAGGCATTTTGACGGAACGTTGGGTTATGAGGCTATAGTCAGTTCGGTACTACGACGAGTGCGCCAACATAATAAAAAGAAAATAATGTAAATAAATATCATAATGAACTACTACACTACCGCTACTGTAGTGGGCTAGACACCTCTTTATTTTCGTCCGAAGGCTTACGAGAAAGTTAACGATACTCAATAGCCCCGGAAATGATGTAAAACTGCGACCGAAATCTTACTCGTTCTTAAGCGCAGGAAGATTTCGGTTCCCAATCGTGCAGAACCCACAGAAAATGTGATAAAACCACTTCGCATACTTTTGTCGCGCAGGATGACGAAAATGTACACAAATAAAATTTATCAACTGTATAGTCGTCCGTAGAAGACCATAATAGAGTGGACAGTGAAGGTAATAAAAGTTGCCAAATGGACTCTGGGCATCAGCTGGCGGCGTTTTTCGCGGTTTTGTCCCTTTCTAAAGCACTGTATATAGTGACTAAAAACCGGTCTAAAACAACGAGCTTATAATATAAAAAGCCTGTGTTTGGGTTAGGGCGAGAGAATGCTGGAAGACAAAGACTCCAATCGTTTCTCCCAATAACAATATGCATTGAAGACGCTTGACGGCATGCCTATCAAAAGAAAACAAAGTGAAACCCATTATTTTTATCAGGGATAAAGCTGGACCGCCCACTCTATGATGTAATTCATGAGGTGACTTTAGTTTTATGATGAGTGTCTGACTGGTTACGCTCAAGTAAAGTGGCTTCATCTATTTGATGGAAGATTGAGCCAAAACAGCATTACGTGAAGGTGTGATAAGATATACTTGGTTCGTCTCGAAAATCCGTTCCGTAAACACGGGGCGGCGCATGACTAACAAAAATAGGCTGATAAGCAAGGCTGAAAGCATGTGTACAGCAAGGCACAACTTTGCTTGTTTTTCAAGCATGACCAAAATAAGTAAAGGATAACGAGGGCTTCACTGGAACGAGAATTCTCAAGGCTTTGTCAAGCCTGATAAACACTGACAACAAGCCACGTGTTCAAGCGGAAATAATAACAGCGCACTAAGCTTGCTTGGGTTATAAACTGGGTAAAATCACGTCCGGTCACAAGCAAAGCTCGCACCAATGAGCTTGACAACCCGCCAAATTAGCCATGTCAATTCGAACTCTGGTGCCTTGCCCTGTCCATAAGGTTGTAAAGACTGGGTGCCTAATTTGTTTGGGCTCAACGATTAAATAAATCTGGATAAAAGAATAAGTAAGCAGCATAAGCAGTTTGAGGTCACTCACATGAATTAGCTTCGAGCTAAGAGCCTGCTATTGCAACATTGCAATAGAGTGTGGGCACATAAAGCTCTCACTGGGACTGGGAGGGCTGTCACACCAGATTTACAACACACGACAAGCTATCAGATAAGCCCCTGGGCGGGCCTCAGGTCTGAACGCAGTAGTATTTTTATTTGAGATTAATCACACAGCGCTCCATCAGTGTTCAAGGCGAGCGTGAGAGCCGAGCCAGCCCGAACGCTAGAATGGAATATGGGTGTCTGTTTGATTGGTTTAGCTTTAGGGTATTAGCCAACGGGCATTGGTCAAGTTCGAGATAGCTTGTCACTCGTGCGGGAACACCTCAACCAAATGTAGTGGCCGAGCTTCATGAATACCCCACAATCCACTATATCACAATTTACACATGAGTACGTACGGTGAGAGACAGGAGAGCCCTAATTCGGCTGGGGGACAGGACAATGCAGCAAATGTATGGTAATCCAGCTCTGACGCGCGCGATGTTTGTCAATAAACGAAAACGAACGCCTCTGTCCCTGTGTGTAGCTCTGGGCTCCCAATGGGAGCAGACAATGAGTAAATAAACAAATTTCGACCTCAATTGGGACAAGCAGCGGGCCGGCCGGTTTTTGCGGCATTATTTCAACCGTGCCGCATTTGGAATATGGACAAAAAAAACGATAAGCTTCTTCTTCAAAGGAACACTACAGAAAAACACAGTAGCGTTGTTTATGCTCGAGTGATTCCACTTTTATTTCGGACAAACGCAAAGCCACGCGCTTTTCAAGATCGACATCTTGACTTAGAGATTGGAGTCCTTGATGCTAATTTTCCATTCGGGTGAGGTTGGTGTATATTCGGTGGCGTTCACAAAAGCGACACTTCTGTCGATGAGGATGAAGGCTAATAACGACGAGTAGTATGTACATATTGAGCATTGTAACATCCACTGCTAAGCACCCACCACACAGAGAACAGAGATATTTTTTGCCTCGAGGAGGTATGTATGTATGTATGTATGGTGAAAGAAAAAACAAATGTGAAAAAAACGACAGTGTGTTCCTCTTTTTTTGAGAACAACTCAACGCCACGCACACGACTGAAAAAAATGAGCGAAAACAAAGCGCGTTGAACAACAACGCGTATGTAACGAGAAAACAATGGCACCTTTTGAGGCAATGTACCTATATGTACATTAGTTAGTCAGGTTTAAAAAGAAACAAGATGTAGCGACAAACAGCCCGTTGCGTCTGTGGTTTTAAACAAGGACAATACAAGCGGCATGCGAGGGAACATTCCAGTCTTCTGTGTCCAGTGCGAGCTGGTGTTACACAACGGCAACTACACACCACGCTTGTGCTGATGCAAGTTGCTGGTTCTGTCAACCCCATCCTCCAGTAGCACATAAATGTAGGTATACAAGTATCAACGGTGCACTCGCGCACCTACAGTATATTTTGCAAACGGGTCCTGTTTTTGTCAGTACTGCGGGTGCCGACACCAATTGTATAAATAAAGGGTGCCACTGACACCACTGGCATCAGAGCTGTTCAAATAATATAGACACTTTTGAGCCGCAAAAGTGCTACATTGTACACACGAGTTTAAAAACTGCGCGCCATTGCGACAAGTGTAACGGAGCCTGGCCACCCACGCACTTGGACCGTTTTTGTCCATGGTGGTGCGTCAAACTTGGTGATCCAGACACGCTCGCCAAAAAGTTTTTGCAGCCCGAAATGCAACATCAGCCGTCTGGTCCTGTGTGCACTGACTGCCGATGTTACACTGTTCAAGAAAACATGAGGACGGTCGTTTTTGTGGTCCCGATCCGACCCAATCATTAAGTTATTTTGATGTACCGAGTCGGTTGTTTTTGCATACTGGACGACCTGAGACAAAATGCACTGTTCTACGACAGAAGTCGCCTCACTTTTTGCAGCGTTGAAAAAACTGCCCTGCCAATCAGCAAGCTTTTCAGCTTCGGGGCTGTTTTTATTGCCCGATAACTGAGTCCGTTCAAGCAAAATGGAATGAACAGTGTTTGATGGGCACATTGTCAACTTTGGTGCGTGCAATCATAACTTATCGAACGTTTTACGGAACATAAAGCGCCACTCGCTAAGCAACTAATCACCTGACAAAAGTGACAACGTACGCTCGCTTGAAGGAAAAACTTTTGCAAAACTTATTGATGGGTAAAGGAAGACCTGTGTTTGTTGCCGTTCCATCTAAGAATTGACGGTGATTCCTTGGACGAAACTGGAACCGAACTTTTGGTCAATCCCAAAGGTGATTTGATTTGTAGCAAGGTGAAAGTTCTTGCTGCATTATCTTCGCGAATTAGCCGAAATTTGTTATCGTTTTGTGTCCATTTGACAAATCCAAATCGCAACGTGTAACTTGAAGTTGTAAACGTTATAGTACTTCTGAAAAGCGCCACTCTTTGGTCATTTGACCGAAAGGCATTCTCGTCGCGCACTCTAATTACATCACATCACACTAAATACTACATCACATTACAAACTTCAAAAGAAACGCAAAGACTGACAAAACGTCTTTTGAAAAAAATTGTTATAAAATGACGGGCTAGGTGTAAAATGGGCAATAATCCACATTTAAAGATACATACGCAACAAACTTTTTGAAAATGTCCATAACAACAGCAATGCGTGTTTTCATCACAGTTCACTGGACATTTTAAAGAAGAAAAGTGCAAAAAGTTTCTATAAAAAGATCCAGCACATGAAACGAAGCAAAGTCCGTAAACTCAATTCGGATGAGCAGCAAGCAACAAAACTTATTTTCTGTTTGGTTGCGTTCCCGTGTTTGTTTTGATTCCTGAAGATTCCGATTAATATTCGCGCTTACTTTTTTGCTTTATGCAAACTTTTTTCAAAAAAAACTTCACTCGCCAAATCCATCGGTGCGCATGAAGAATGATTTCAAAAGTTTCGAATGAAATGCTCAAAACAGAACATGATTTTGGAGGGGCGAACAATAGAAAATTGAGGGCATATGTATGTATGTAGGTACTCAATCAAATTTCAAGATGCACACGCACTGGTGAACTTGACTCTTTTTCACACTCGTGCATGTATTACTAACCAACTGGATTTGTAACTTGCTACGGGGATAATTTATGCGCAAAGTACAGGAACACTGGTCTCAGATGTGGATAATGGTGTGAGGAACAGAGCGTTATTCAGAGGCAGATTGAAACAAATATATTTCCTCATTTTTTTACTCTCACAAAGGAGCCAATCAACGCAAAAGCAGGTTACAAAGTGTAGTGAAGCGGCAATACGAGATAACACATGTCAATAAATCTTATCCGGGGATGCTGCTATATGGGCTTAGCGCAATAGTCGATCCATCATTTCGACATCAAGCGCATAGAGACGTCATCACGACACTCTGGCCCGCCGATATTATTATATGCTGCACATGCATGAGGATCACTTGATTTGGTATTGATAGTCAGACAGAGTTAAAGATTGTTGCCTTTTAATGAAAATAACATCAAAGGTACGTAAAATAATAACAATTCGCCAACCATTCAATTCCTCGGGCCAGAGATCCATTGACGCCTTGTAACCGAACACTCGCCACATGATGCTTTTGGTCGATTTGGTCAGCGTTCGATTAAAACATTGATCTCAGCAACAATCGCATGAGCTGACAGAATTCAAAAGGCACATTTTCATCAATTTTTACAACTGTGGTCTTTACAACCGTCTGGCAAACCGTATGCTCGTTATCACCAAAGAGCGCAACACTTGATGACGTTGTACAGTAGAAACGCACCGTTCGAAACTGATTTTCCACTGCTGTTTTGTGTTTGTCTGGTTTGCATTTTCCGCGATATCAAAAAGCAAACAAACACAGCAGCGCTCTCCGCTCTGGCACATAATGACACTGAATTTGCATTGGCATGTTTGGTGCACTGTTTCGTCGGGTGCAGAAGCATAAAGCAAAAGCATCATCTGGTTACCAAGCCCCGTATTCTATCAACAATTGAGCTCGTTTATGTCATGTATAAACAATGCACGCTTCGATGCCAAATTTCACACAGACACACAACAGATTCGAAAATACGAGCCAAGGTTGCGTTGCATGCAACCAAACGAAAGCGATAGCAGTGTCAGTTGCATTGTTTCGCGCAATCGACCCGGGTTAGGGGGGAGCAAGGTCGAAACATTCCACAACAACCAAATAAAATTATAGGGTGTACACTTGAACTGACTCATTGTGTTGTGTTATTTTGTTGGCGTTATGTTATGTCTGCACGACTTTGGTGTAACGTTGTTGTGTTATTAGATACCGGGCAAGCGAAACAGGGCCAGGTGCATCACGTGTATCAATCGGTGCTTGCTTTTTATCAAGAAACAGCTTGCGAACAAATTCCAGCACAGCCGTCGGTTTGGACCAGTCTAGGAGGGTATACCTCCTGTTCTACCTGCGCGTGTCCATGGAAGCGAGACCAAGGTTCTCATGATCTAATGTTATTGTTTCGATGATAGCATTAGGTATTTTGTTGCTCACTTTGGGCAAGGCTTAGGCTTTCTTTAAACCGTGTGATGATAAATGTTTGTGATTTGATACGTTATATTTCAAAATGCAACGCAACGCCTGTCATATTTCACGCAACAATATCGGAACCAGTCATACTCAGACCATTTGGATCCGAGCAGCAAAAAAGCGAACAGAGACAACTGACACCGACAGCAGGTGTTTCCGGCTTTTCTCTTGCATTCAATTATAGGCATCAACAAAGCAAGCCACCAGTCAAGGCTGAACCAACAACCGAGTCCAATGCACAGCCATTAGGGAATAAAATGAGCATAAAAAGTCGTTCCTAGGAAATTAGTAATCGACATCGTCAGAAAATCTGGCACCCAAATGAAGCATGTGTTGGAATGTGGAGAATGGAACGGAATGTTAGGAAGACCAGAAAAGGCAGAAAGTTAGTTCAGGAAAGGAAAACCAAAATTAACAATTATAAAAATAAATTCAAACAGTTCACATGATGGAGTAAAACAACCGTCAAATTATACACTCAGTCAGATGCGCTCCGATACGCAGTCGTCGGCATTATTGCAATAATGCTGATCATATTTGTCGCAATCATAATGTAAATGACCAGAGGCAAGGCCAAAACATTACATCACATTGTGGGTTGGAAGCATTTTGTGTGTTTGATCCCATACACTTGATATTGTTGTGAAGTGTGTGTACTGTGATCATGGAGGAAGGCCATTTTGTTGTGGCCGCATGTTTTGCGTGTGTTTCTACCGGCGTTTGTTTACTCTGATCGATCCACAATGTTATTGCGTGAGCGAAAACACCGGTAGTCGTGTCCAGAAGTCACCCCCCCCAGTGCCGTGTCCTTCCCAAGTGCAGCACAGGTGACAGACATTTGCAGTACAATAACATCAGTCGGAAAGGCAAACTTGATAAAATGTTATTGCGTGGATATCCGTTCATGTTGGTCTACATGCGGATTTACCTGATTTTTTTGTGTCTAGACATTGTCATACCATATTTGGAATTACGAAAAAAGACAACGAAGAAAAACATGTTTATGACTACAAGCTGATTTGGGACCGCCCAGTACCTGGCACCGTACAGTTCTTGCTCTTGGGACAGCATCAACAAAAACAGCTTTACACTCAATTAGTGCACTTACGTAGGTAGAGATGCCCGCATTCACATCCGAAGTTATCAGATTAGTCAAAGGATTGAATTACAAGAAAGGCCACACGCCCAGTGAAACATTGCACGTACATACACATGGTGGAGCTATGGGTTCAGCCAGCCGCTCGGTGGCTGACACGCACATAGCCGTGAGGTATGTGCAGTACATGGCAGTGGCAAGACACTATCGACCGGTCTACGTGTATAGCTGGGCACAACTCACAACTCTGATGCCAACGCAGCCATTAGCTCTGAAACTAAAGCCCTGCGCACCCTGGCACTAGCAGCACACTACTTCTTGAAATGTGTAATGTCAGAGCTATGTATACATACATACCAGCGCTTACATCTTGCGGAAACGGAGTTTGTGTTCTGATGTTGCGCGCTATGTAATTGCCGCGGCTTTGTGTATGACTGAAATAACAAGCTGTGAGTAAGGCAAACCTCAGAGCAGAGATTACATTTGTCTTTGTTGTTTGTTCTCTTGGGTTATCAGCGTCATTTTTAATTTTTGATTACGCTCTCACGGTAGTGTATGTACAACAAGCACTAGGAATTGCAAAAGTGTCCTTCAGCGTTTGCTGTCCCGTTCCATTGGTTTTTCTTGTTTAGTCTCCACCCGTTGGTGTAGCAGTTTCTTAACCGGTAACTACCCGTGTTATTTTCTCTTGGCCACGCTAATCAAGTCCAAAATGGAAAACGTATTCACCATTGTATTTTCAGCTTATGCGGGATGTAGTCACTAAATTAACAATATACTGACAATAAAAATGAATGCGCAAAAACGGAGATAATTTGATTTGATTAATAATACTCCGTGTTTATCGATTGGTCCCCCGATGGCGTTGCCTCGTATTCGCGTCACAGCCGCGGGGGAGGAACGACTGCTGCATCCGAACTATCTCATCTACACCAAAGTGGGTTTGAGTGAAAATTTTTTTTTGGTGGAGCTTATTTTTAGGGTTCGTGGGTTATGTGGAACAGGAGTTGTTTATTTCGTTGACGCTCACTGTTTCGTTTTAAACGCGTGGTATTGATTAGCTGTTATTTGAGGGAGGTTCTCTTGTAAATATCCATGACTGGAAGAGTAGAACCAATACACGCGTTATGTTGCACTTGTGTTGTGCGTGCGCAAGTTTTTCTCCTTCTGAATATCTTGCACCTATACTTGGACATTTATCCAACACATACATTCCGCTTCCGGAACCTGCGTGCCCGTTCCTTGGCAGCTCGTATGGTAGTTTGTTGTTTTACTCCACTATACAGTCAGCGCATTAGTTCGATTTGTGTCAGCCATCGTTGTCACGGAGAAATTACAGGTTAATACAAAAGTCAGCTGTTTTTGGCCTGACGGGAAGTCTCTGCTGTAAACACGGCACAGTTATTTTGCTTTGTCAGAGCACCCTGGCTATAAATATATAGGTATAGAGACTGTATTTGCCGTTTATTTGCTAAATTATTTGTCCCACTACTTACTGTAATCACTCAACAGCAATTCCATGTATGAAGCGTATGCGCTGAGTTTGGCTTGGCGGAAGCACACTGAAGCCGGATACTTCGCTTGCAGGCACGCTCTATAACGCCAGCTGCAACCCTTATCCTGTCTACAAGCATCTGTACGCCTGTGTGCTTTCACGTGATAACCCCACTCGTATAACTTATATATTGCGCATGTCCGCAGGCATGGCTCATATGTACATCGATTGAGTTTCAGTGGCCATACAAGAACAAGACCATCACGTGCCACCGGCGTGCATGGCATGTGAATGTGACAGTACGATGCACTGGCATTTACATGTATGTATAAGCTTAGCACGCATCCAAGTTGAAGAACCATAGCTCAGGGGCAGAGCATCGGTCCGATTTGCCGAAGGTCGGGGGTTCGAGTCCTCCTGGTTCTCAAATATTTTTTCGCTGCTATTCTTGTTTACGCGTATGTACAGTATGTACGTGTAACACAAGTTTGCAACGCAAGCTGACCTCGATTAGGTATAAAAACTCAGTGTCTGAGAACCAAACAGGAAACAAATACATTGAAAGAATGAAGCGGTAATTCAAATCACAACTCACTGAAACATCACCCAGCTTGACCACTTATATGCCGTAGATGTTTCAGATGGAAGAGGTGATCCACGGCATGCTTGACGATCAGGACGGTGTATGCATCAAAACGGTGAAAAGTTTTCTCACCAAAATCCCCTCCGTCTTCACGGGTATCGACGTGATCGCGTGGATTCGAAACGCAATCGATTGCGAGGACACAAGTCTGTTTCTACATTCGTGTTAGGGTAGTCGTTCTTGGTTACAATGAAAAATGTTTCCCAATATGTACGATGTATACATACATACAGTAGTTTATAGATGAAATGTCAATAATTCATTAGATTACCAAGTTTCTGCCTGATAGTAAACGTCGGCAATGTGATCGAATCGGTATGTAAGTCACGTTGGCTTTGTTATTCACGTATTGGCCAGCCATAATAAAGCACAAAAAGGGTCACTCTAGCTGTGTCACCCGATCCTTCACATGAATCAGAGTCTAATCCGTACATGGTCAAATCTTGCAGCCGAAGCACTCCACATTGCGCATCTACTGGCATGTCACGGGTACATGTTCCCAATTGATGACCACATTCTGACGGTCAAGAATGACGGGACGTTCTATCGGTTTCAGACGCCGTATTTCTGGCCGTCAAATTGTTGGGAACCGGAGAATACGGATTACGGTACATTTGGTTGAGGGATTTGACACAGTTTATAATTTCTTCGGTGTCGCTTGTCACACACACACACACACACACACACACACACACACACACACACACACACACACACACACACACACACACACACACACACACACACACACACACACACACACACACACACACACACACACACACACACACACACACACACACACACACACACACACACACACACACACACACACACACACACACACACACACACACACACACACACACACACACACACACACACACACACACACACACACACACACACACACACACACACACACACACACACACACACACACACACACACACACACACACACACACACACACGCACACACACACGCACGGAATCTGTTTTCACACGGTTCACATCAGGTCACTGCCAATATCCTAATCAACGCATGATTCCCTCATCCTTTTTTGTTGCAGCCGTTTATCTGTGCAAACGCACGATGCAAACAAAGGCTCATCTCGAGCTTGAAGATTTCGAAGCCGAGAACCTGGCACGTCTGCAGCGAATGTACAGTCGAAAATGGGAATTTGTCTTTATGCAAGCCGAAGCTCAATACAAGTTCGTCTTATTCGTGTTCTTTTAATTTTTGCTGCTTTTGTAATTTTAATATCGTGTATAACTTTTTAAATTTTTTTATTGTGCCACAATTTCAGAGTCGACAAAAAGCGCGATAGGCTGGAGCGTCAGATTCTCGATTCGCAGGAACGAGCTTTCTGGGATCTGCATCGGCCCGTGGTTGGTATTCCTCTATCTTAACATAAAATGTTAAAAAATTTCAACTTCATAAAAGATACTTTCACAAAACTTTCAGCCGGGCTGCGTGAACACGACCGAAGTCGATTTTCGCAAACTGTCCCGTTCGGGTCGCGGTGTTCGACGAGGGTTCGCCGACAAACAGACGAACAGCGCTGGTCAGCCGTGTTCTGGACCGATGCTTGTTCATCACGCACCCGCACAGCTCAACGCCAACATCAGGTGAACTTTTTGTTGGAAAAATATCATTTCGGAGTTAAAATTTATTCGAAAAGATTTTAAAAATTTCTAATTGTTTTAAGAATTCGATATTTTTCCAGTCCCCTTACCAGCAGTTCGGGAGCGAGCACATCATTAGTGACACAAGCGATGTTGGACAACCCAGACGACACGCTTGATGACAGAATCATGCTTGAACAATTGGTCAGTTGAAAAGAGGGATAAAACCTACGGAACACAAGGACGTACTCTACGATCACTGATTGACCGGTACACACCTACTGTTTCAGATTCACAATTTGGAGCACCGTTTGTCGAAGAATTGGCTGAAGTCGTCAAAATGCTTTGAAAGGTGGGATTACGCGTTTACTGGTTCGAAATTGATAGGATCATTAATTCTGGGTTGTATGTATTTTCAGTTACGTGCAATACCACGATCAGAAGTTGAAGTTCGACTCGTTTTTCGTAGCTTCCGAACCGCCGAATCCCTGGATTTCAGACACTGTCGACTTCTGGAACGAAGACAGAATGTTTGTGCATCAATATCGTCTTGACATTTCAACTTTTATTACTCTTACTTTGTGTTATTCCTTTCAGTACGGGCGAGATCTCAGCGCGCAGAATTCAATTGTGGGGCCACTCATTCCACGATCTGCTGTGTGATGAGCAGGTTGGTATGATTAATTGCATAGCATAGCATTTTCAGGTACTGTATGTTCAGTTGTCCCATCACCAATTCCAGGGCGTCGCTGTTTTTCAAGAGTTTCTCGATCGCGAATATTCGGGTGAAAATCTACGGTTCTGGACGGGCGTACAGAAACTGCGCTCCTGCGCCGTGCGCATGGTTCCGGTGCATGTGACCGAGATATATCAGTCAGTTGATCAATATTTTTCTTATGATTCCTCGAACTTGTTTCTCACTTCATTCTTCATTATTTCTTGTTTTTCTTTCAGCGAATTCCTGACCGAACAAGCCAACTCACCGGTGAATGTTGACAATCGTGTAATGGCCATAACAGAGGAGAATTTGAAGAATCCAAATCGATACTCGTTCGACGAGGCAGCTGTTGGTTGCACATATTCATTCTCCAATCTATGGGGGAACGACCGTGCCCTAAAGTACTTTCAAAATTTAATTTCTTCAGGACCACATCTACAAACTGATGAAGAATGATTCTTATCAGCGATTCCTGCGCTCCGAATACTACAACGCGCTCGAGTCGCGCAAGAAAAAGGTGCGTCAATCAAAATTGACTACTTTGGCTATTTATTGTATTAATGGGTAGCCTCATCGCGCGTTGCACTGCTGTGAGTGTGCGTGCGTGCAGCATGCGCACAATAAATGGAGCCGTGGTCACAATCAGCAGTTAAACTGACGAATGGTAATTGGAGACTTTGGAGTATTTAATCAGCCATCGATTTTTAATTTGATTGTCCAGCGTCCTTTGACGAGACAAGCAGACGTGCATGTGAAATTAGTGCCTAAAAAACCTGACAGGTAACGAGTAGTTACGACACTTTTGCAATATTCTAGGCTTAGCCGTCAGAAGATCAAGGCTTAGGCCTACCCCTTGAAAGGGGTCGGGTCACTCAGATACAGGTTGGGCTTAAAAAATAGCCCACATAACCAGCTTCTCAGTTTGGTACCTGGCTCCTGCACCAAAAATCGAGGGAACGAGAAATCGCAATTTTTGATTTTCAAAATTCTTCAAAATGTGCATGCTAATTTTGCCCAACATTTGAAAGCCAGAAAAAATGTACAAAATTCCATGACGTTCTAGGAGTGCTTCAATTATGTTTCGGATCACCCCCATTTTTGGCCAATAGGATGGTCAAACCGTTGAGCGTAATATATCTCGTTACCTAAAGTTCGGATGCTAGAGTCTGGTACCATTCCGAGATCCTGGCCACAGGGGCCACTTTTTGAGTCCAACTTGTATCTGAGCGGAATATCAATTTTAATTCCAGGAGGCTTTAACCAAATTAGGGCCGTATAAATGCTCGGCATTGCCTGGCGGCTGATCCGACGATAGATATTACAGTAAGACGAAACCCATCCGTCAGACTGCTGATTTTGTGAGCACGGACCCATGGTTCAGTGCAATATACTTATTTTGGAGGAATTTAAGTGGCTTGTAGGAGCCGATGGCCGAAAAAAGCCTGGGAAAACAGAGACAACGATTTAAGTTCGCTCTCGATGTTATTTTGTTTTCGTGCCATATTTGCGTATTATGTCCGTGAAATGCCGCATGCAATGCTTTTTTGCCGGGTCGTCATTGTTTTCTGTTTTCATGTTCTGCTCGCCCGCACTCGCAATTTGCCTGCACACACGCTTATTGTACCGCTATTGTGTGGCATGCGTATGCATAGAGCAACATCGAAAAGTTAGTTTATTGACAACACTAAAAACGCTCAAAAGATTTGTTTTGTCACTACATTAGCCTGTCACCTGAGCTTCAATTGTCAGCCAATCAATAGCTAACGATACCAGAAACGAACACCGTTGCAGGCACAGGCACACAGTGATGTTTCAGAGCGGTGCATCAGCGACATCTACACGAATGTTTGGCGGATTACAGCGTAAGGTCAGCAGTTACTATAGCCATCGTCAGGCGTCCGGCCATCACGCAGCTTCGCAACCACACCTTGGCACAACGGCGCACTAACAACCCTATTGCAACTGCCATGCACACATGGGGTTGGATGTGTTGGTTTTGATCTATAGTCCGTTTTGTTTTTGCACCATCAACTATACTATATACCAATATCACTAACTGTTTGTCACCTGCCTAACTTTATCTCTCTTCCTTAACCCCCGAATGTAATAAGCTTGCAGTGCAAGTTCAATCAGAGTTGGCTGGGGTTCAACTCCTGTCTTTGCCTGAAATTCCAACGCGCATCACTTCTCTGAAAGCACATTGAAAAATAATGAACTCTGGTTAGCTGAATCGCATTCAACCATGACATCCCTTGACGCACAATAACACCCGCAACTATAAGTTGCTTGGTGCTACACAGACTGTGTTTGTGGCATCCCTGCATCTCATGTCCTGTTTCTGGGTTTCAGCCTAATTTGATTTCGGGATCCGAAAGTTTTTGCTTATCCAGCTTAAAACTCGGAAACAGTACACATTCGTCAATGCACTTGTTCTTGGTCGATCCCTTTTGTTGTCTCGTGTGAATGAGTATCATCTGATTTTGTATAATGCTGTGATAGTGAGATCTTAGTACCTGTAGACTAGATAGTTTTTGCAACAGCGGAATTCGAAACGAAAAATCAAGATATGATATTCACAGCAAACCCCAACAAGCGAGGTGCTTTTAACGTTTGCAGTGACCTCTCCCAGTTCATGCAAGTGTATCGGGCATAACGACCAAAGTGTTATACAACCGCTTTCGCCGATTGCAGATTTCCGGCAAGGAAAAGACGGGCGGCGGTAAACTGCGCGAATTCGCTTCAAGCTTCCAATCAACCAAACAGCGCGAGGCCGGGTCCAGCGGGCTATAAACACGCTCATACAAAGTACGCTTGCTGCCCGTCGCACCGACTTTGATAAGGGGGTGCTCGCTGTGCTAAAATAGTATAAGCTTTATAGCCAGACATTTTTTGGAGCTTTAATATTGTTTGACTTCGTGTTTCGTTTGATCTCAGCGAAATTAAGATACAGTAAACATCATGCTTTCAATTGTACATATTTTGTATTTAACATTTTGATCTCTCTATCACATGCTGATGTTACCAATACTGATCTCGAAGGCTCGATTCTTTATTGACGAAGTATCAAACAGTTTTTGTGTCGTTGTTTAATTGTGAAGTGGTGAAAAACGTGATAATACCATATGGATAAATGCAAAAGTTCACTTCCAAAGCGATTTATGCAACAGTAGAAAAATGGGCTTATACTGTTGCCAGATCATATCGTCAAATTTTGTCGTCATCTCAGTGTATTATTTCTCGCGCTCCTTTGGGGCTGCTTGAGTTGACGACCAGATTTGACGACAGTACTATTAGCCGAAAAATGAGCAAAAGCACTGCGTTGATCACAGTAAACTGCGCAGGACGATAAATAACTTATTTTTGCGATTGAATCTCAAAATGGCGTTTCGGCTCCTTGTCCAGTTGCACGATGGCGTAATCCACCTGGACACGAAACCAATAGACAGTTGAATTTGTGAACTCAAACTGATAGGTGCCCGGTTGTTTACACTCGATCACGCCCTCGTCCGGGATTTTCGGTGTTGAAAGTATGAACGACGGAAAGACGCGCGTTTTTTGTTTGTCTGGAAATATTTTTGGGTGACTCCCTTGTTTTGGTGCAATACAATCAGTGGAGTGTGCAGATTTTTTATCTCACTTGTTTATTTGCAAGCTCGACCGTATTGTGTCCCGTATGTGCATAATGACAGGGATTACAAGGACAGGAGACCCAGGCCCGATCCACAGAAAACCGTTACATACATAGATAAATACATATGCACCATCCACAGAAGAGAAAATCTCAAGCCAAAGTTCTCTTTTGCGTTTACGTTTGTGTAATTGTTCCCGTGATTCTGTTTCCGTGGAGTGGGCCCGAGTACAAATTGTCACCATAGATCACCGTTCATCATGCTCAACAAAATGTTGTGCATACAAATGTCATCAACATAAATATTGTATATAATCACCCTTAAAATGAGTAAGAAAAAGTGTGGCGAACCTTTGCTGACGCGAAACACGCTGAATTCGTACTCGTTGTTGGCGCGCACTTGCCACGCGAGCCACTTGCCGCATTCGGTCACATGCCGGGTTACGGTAAGTGTTTTGTTGTATTTGACGTAATCGGTGGTCATGGAGGGTGGAGTGATCAGATCACTGAACACGTGACCAACAGGGTAGTGGTCGGCCGGACCAACCTGGAATACACTTTAAGAGTGTCTGATTGAATGGGGGTGAAACGTATACTATACA
>JASAMV010002534.1:0-43416 GCA_030248065.1 Rhynchonema sp. JSB1_4 | reverse complement strand
ATGGTTGAAATGTTGGCCAGCGCCGACACCACGCATGCAGCAGCGATGCAGCGGACCACAATTTGCCCCATTGAACGCTCGCGCTATTCTGAATGCGCTTTTGTTGTGCCGTTGTTGCGTCATAAAAAACATCCGGAGGATCCACACAAAACCGCGTGCAGATGACTGATCATTGTGCTGACACAATCGCGCAGGACGTCCTGAACGGCGCCATGCGTCAGGTCAGGTGTGCTGGAGCGCCCGAAGCTTGGAGAGCACATGTCGTATTAGAAATGCGGTAGCCAAAAACGCTATTATGGTTTCGGTTCGATTTGGGCTCGCGTGGTGACGAATGAACTGCCCGCCAAGTCTGATCTCTCTAAGGAAGGCAATGTCGAACCTGTACCGTTCACCGAGAGCGATTAAGCAGAAAGCGGAATTTCCACAATGTACGTCCGTACAAAAACAAGCAGATGCTTGTTGACTACGTCGGAATAATACTTTCGTTACCGTTACTTTACTTTACTTTTACAGGTCGATCCATTGCCAGGCCAATTGAATGTCGATGCAGCCAACTGACTATGCATGGGGGACGATCTCGGAAGTGCGTTAAAAATGGCAAATAAACGAAGAGGTACGTATAATCACGACGACATCTCGCCGGCTCATAGGAATAGGCGTATTATGGGCCACATCCATAAGCCGCTAGGGGAACTGTTGATACGTACTTTCGTTGAGCACATAGTTCAGACGACAATCTGATGAAGTCATGAACGTGCTCGCCATAGCAGCATACATACGCACGCATCGATCACGTTCCCACCATACTAATCAGTAAAATTTAATAATCGGCCATCTTCCGTAGAAACATCAAAATAAACGGCAACAGTAACGGTTAACGGTAGAAAGTAACGAAACGGCAAATGACGAATAAAATGCGATTACAACTGTACGCGTCCTGATCCGCTGCTCGATGCCTTAGTCTGCGATCCCGAATCAGAACTCTTCGTGCGCGAGCTACTGCTTGAGCCCGAGCCTTTCTGCGAAAACGTACGCGTGCTGCTCCCGGAGGCAGACGCTTGATCGGTGTGAGTCACACTAGCCGTCGGCTGTGGTTGCGTATGACGCGAACCACTCGGGCCCGGCTGTTGACGTTGCTGCTGTTACTGATATTGCGAATAATAGGTGCGAGTGCGGGCGCGACTGGCCGCCCCGGTTCGACGCGATCGACGTGACCGTTTCGGTTGTTACTGTGACGAGCGCGACTCAGATCGCGAACTCGATCGACGCTCCGATTTCAAAGCGCGGCTGCGCTCCTGTCCTCCTCCTCACCAATTTGGGGCCGACTCGGCACCCGACGTGGCGGAGCCTCGTGTTGCTCGACAACGGTACCGGCACGTGTCGTCCAATCATCAACAGTATTCAGACCAAACTGATACTGCAGTTTGTCTTTATCTTTGTCGTACATCTCATTCTTGCGTCGCAAGATCCGTGGCCAGAATTTTCCGTCGATGTTGGTATTGCGTACCAATCGCTCGGAATCGAACGTCGGCATCAGTTAGAGTGGCACAGACCACGTGTATTCCTCGAACTGTGCGTCCCACCACAATTTCACCTGCAGATCAGGCAACAGGTACAGATGATTCTCTTGGAATATGGCATCGCATGCCAATCGCATTATCTGACCAACACTGTTGTCACCGAACAGTTGCACGTGATCTTTCGATTCACAGCAGTTGTTGAAATTGTGAACTGTCTGACCACAACAGCCACAAGTCCACTTGTTCTCTTCATCTGACCTTGCGTGCGGCCACCAACAAGTCCTGATTGGGCACACCAGCTGGTTCGTTTTTGAAGTTCCAACGGTCCTCTGGGTTCGACTGTGCGACAGCCCAGGCCGGAAACAGATCCAGGTAGTCCACAAACGCGAGTTTCGTACCCTCGATCATTTGCGACACGGTAATCGGGTATGTGCCTTTGGCTTCATGGTATGCCTTGGCCACCGCGATCAAATCACCATAGTCACACTTGTATTCCGACGTATTCAACGTGTACTGTTTGTTTTTGTACAAACATGCGTTGGAAATTCCCTTCATCGTTGTCAAGGAACGGTAAAGGTCCAGATCCTCCTGCGAGATCAGACTGGCGGCCGGTTCATTCGTCACCACACGAGCCCAAATCGAACCGAAACCATAGTAGCGTTTCTGGCTACCGCATTTCTCATACGACGTGTGCTCTTCATGTTCAGGCACTCCAGCACACTTGACCTGACGCATGGCGCCGTTCAGGACGTCCTGCACGATTGTGTCGGCACAACGATCGTCATTGCACACCGTTTTGCGTGGATCCTCCAGTGGTTTATAGCAACGACGACACAACAAAAGCGCATTCAGAATAGCGCGAGCGTTGGATGGCAGATTGTCGTACCATACATCGCTGTGCATGCGAGGTGTCGGCATTGGCCAACATTTCAACCATCCCGGTGTGCCATCAGCACCCTGCAACAGTTCAGCACCGTGCAGTTCAAAGTCATTCACTGGCACACGTAGACGAATGCAGGAACGATTGTAGTTCCAATCGGTCAGATCGATCGGCACGCGTTCGGTAATTTCACGCTTGGCGTGTTTCACAACCGGATGCTTCGCATCAGCAACCGCGGGCAAAACTGGTTCATCACACGGCGATACTTGCCCCAGTTCAATTTCCGGCTGTTGTTGTTCCATCGGTTGGTTCGCGCCAGACATGGTGGCATGCTCTATAGCCGATGTCACCTGCTCCAACTGAATCTGAACACTGCGTTTTGCGATAGCAGCCGGGTGTTCAGTCGCCTCAAGCAGTTGGCTGGTGTGTGTAGAAGTCCCAGAAGTCGATGGTTGACTTGCAGCAGCCAACTCATATTCGGCCAATTTGGTTAGCAGGTCCTCAATGATGGTCATCTGCTGTTCGATTTCAGCCTTGGCCTGCATCAGCTGTTCACATTCCACCTTGTGCAACGATTTGTACGTCGCCAAGTTCACTTCGATCATTTCGACCAAGCCGGCAGGGTTTTCAACGCCGAATTTGTTGCACATTTCCGTGGCCCAACGAAGCGCAATGACAGCCAGGTCATTGTCTTCACTCAGCAGTCGTTGCTGCACGTAGTCAGTCAACAGTGGGTATATGAACTCCACGAACTGCTGATGTGCAGGCGACGCACCATCCCATGCGTCCATTATTGGTTGATAACTGCTTGGTATGGAATCGGGCAGGATGTGACGCTGTGCCTGATGCACGCCACGGAACATTTCGAATGTTTTCACGACATTCTGTTTGCGAGTCATCGGCGAGTACTCACTGCTTCGGTTGCCCAACGTTTGCAGTGGACTTGGTTTCAGGCCAAATTGAACCTGTTTCATGCAGGCACCAATTTCCTGCCGATGTTGTTTTTCGGCATCGGTTCATCGGAGTATTGTTCGTAAATGTTCACCAGATGTAAGACATCTGTGAAACGGAACGCCTCCGTGCGTAATGTATGTTTAATGCAATGATCAGCACTGCATGTCAGCAACGTTTAATACCACATCGACGTCAGTGTGGTTTTCACCGAAGTACGCAGTCGCAGCAGCTAGACAGACGAAAGGGCTCGCATCTACGTACATACATAAACCCCGAAAAAGAACAAATGCGTGCAAAAATGACAGAGGGCAAAGCAAGCAAGCATGCGTATGATAGAAAGTGTGAAGTTAAAAGGCACACAAATAAATGTTAGGGATGCAAGAATGGAAGCGGATAGAAAGTACTAGCACAATAAGCAATAAGGGTAAATGCAGACGTTTGCAACCGCCCACACAGTTTATAGCCCATCGCTAGTCACCACTCTTTCGCACCAGGACCATAGCTCGTTTCCCCGCCAGTTAACATTCACTGTTCACCAGAGTGGGTACCCGTTGGCGAACAACAGTGTAGCATCGGCCACTACACAACCGGTTGGTGCACCTGATAATGCTGTATCATAATGCGGTGAAGGCGGCGGCGAAAACATTTGATACCAGTCATTATATCGTTTCGGGACATCGAAAAATTTAAGCGTATCGGACGCTGAGCAATAGGCATTATGTACCTATGCATAAAATAAAATTAATGCGTATCGGACGCAAAACGGTTAGGCATCGGACGCCTAATAAAATCGGTCAGGCTTCGGCCGCCTGTTACGTCGGTATTACAGTCCCATCGGTACGTTGCATGTGCTGCTTCCCAAACATCGTCGAACGCATTGAAACATCATTTTACGACAACATGACATTACACATGGGCAATATCATTTTCGGATCACGATATACACAGGCATCGGACATCTCTCGGCAAGCCTCAAACGCATAAAACATGACGATCACGTAACACGTAATACTATGAGTAAAACGGGTTAATAACGACGATAAAATAAATATGTACAATTACGCTCGGCCAACATCATTAAAATTCGTTCGGTTCAGTCCCGCGCAAATGATAGCGTTTATTTGCGCGACGACTGCGTTTGTTCAGCACCTTCATTTCGAATTTCTCGGTTTCGGGCACGTAAACGACGGTATGACCGTCCCAGACGCGGTCATTGTCGATTTCGTCACATACACGGGTGACTTTCTCGACATTCACGGTGAATGTTTGCGTCGGTCCTTCATCAACACGATATATTTCCAGCGTATTGTTCGTGTTGGCTTTCGTCACCATGAATGGACCCGTATAGCTACGTGCCATTTTGTAGTCCTCGCCTTGTGACACGCGTGTGTCGTACACCCAGACACGTTCACCAGGCTGCAGCGGCTTGTACCGTCTGGCAGCTTTCGCGCTTTGCTGTTTGAATCGTTGCTGCACGTTTTGCAGCTCTTTCAGCACCTCACCGTAGATACCAGGCATTGCACGCACCATACGTGTGATGTAATCGGGTGCATCACAGTATTTCTTTCTGACCGCCTCATCGAGCACTGAGTTCGATGGCAGTCGCATCGGTCGGCCATGTTCAACGAAGAATGGCGACAGCCCTGTGCTGATTTGGGGGACTGCATTGTAGTACATGAGTACCAGCGGCAATATTTCATCCCAATCACACGAGCCGGGTGCCAGTGCACGTGCCAACATGTTCATGATCGTTTTGTTTGCACGTTCAACCAAGCCATTGGACTGTGGATGATACGTAGTCGTGCAGTTGTGTTTGGTGCCCAACACAACATCAATTTGTTCTTGCAGTTTGCCTGTGAACTGCGCTCCTTGGTCAGTGACTAGTTCTTTCGGCACACCATGACATCGCACGTACTGCATGTAGTACGTCATGCACGTTTCGGCTGACATGTCGGGCATCGGGTACGCGTCAATATATTTCGAAAACGCGTCAACCAGAACCAGCAAGTACAGATTGCCGTTTGTTGTCATCGGTGGCATGCGCAAAATGTCCATGTGCACCCTTTCACCAGGCGCGTGCACCAATTCGAACGAGCCAATCATTTTCCGAACGCGTCTGTGCTGTCCGGTTACTGTAGCACACTCAAAACAGCCGTTGTAGTGTGACTGCACGTCACGCAACATTGTGATCCAGAAGTAGTCTCGACGCATGGCCATCATCATTTTATCGACACCAAAATGGCCAGATCGTTCATGCAATTGTTGCATGAGTTCAGCGCGCATGGCCTCGGGTACACAAATCTGATGCGACCCGGATTTGTCGTGAATGTGTTTGACGATCCCTTGACCATCAACGTAGAAGTTTGTGTGTTGCCGTTCAATGTAGTCATCGTGTTCCTGTTTCGGCTCGGGCAACGACTTCAATGGATTGTCGAGCTTCAGTCTCAACCGCTTGAGGAAGCAGTCGTCAGACTGATGTTTCACAACTTCAGCCACTGCGTCACGCACACAGTCAGCAGCGTGAGACTCCGTTGATGTTGACGGCTGCTGTTCGTCGACCACAATCACTTGCTTGTCACGTGACTTTGCGTTTTCCACTTTTTCGGCTTGTGTCAAGCCACGTGGTTTCATTTTCCGTTTGTAGTCCCTCATGCCGCGTTTGCTGCGGGTGGCGACTTTCTTCACGACCACAGCGAACTCGTCACAGCACAAATCACGCAAGTGCACCGATTTGACGTTAACAGGGTTAACGGTCACGGACTTCACGGACGTGTTTGTTTGCGGTTGTGCCGTGTCATCATCATCAGTTCGGTCGTTTTCGATCATGTTCCATTCGTCATCCAGATCGAACTCGTAGTGGTCATCGATTCGTGCCACGCTGACCGATTTCACAGCCACTGATGTTTCATGTGAACGCGCATGTTCGGCAGCGTCATAGCTGTTCACCGAGCGCGGATCGTTCACATCAGCCGTTTCCTTCTGCTCCAGTTTTTCGAGCCGATCACATTCATCCTTGAACATTGGTGCCTCTTCGGGAATTCGGCTCAGGAAATCGGGCACGTGATTTCCTCGACCGGGCGTGTACACCACTTTCGGATTCAGCATGGCGATTTCATTCACCCATTTTTCGACACGACGATTGCCACGCATCCTGCTGCGCATACAGTCACGCAGCGCAATGTGGTCAGTCACCACAAGCAAGTCCCTACCACGAATGTAGGTATCGAACTTGTTCAACGCCCATTTCATCGCCAAACACTCCAATTCTGTGGCACTGTAGTTCATTTCGGCAGTAGTCGTTGCTCGTGAAGCATACGCCACTGGGTGCAGTTTGTCATCAGCACCAGTCTGTTCAAGCACGGCGCCCAAACCGACTTTGCTGGCATCCGTGCGAATCACCCATGATTTGTTCATGTCGGCGTATTGCAGCATCACGGGATCGGTCGTCAGTTTCATTTTCAGTTCATCGAACGCCTTTTGCTGTTCGACACCCCATCGATCGCCAATCCAGCCATTTGTGGTCTGGTCCTTGTGCAACAGCAGATTCAGTGGATTGCTGATTTTGGCACAGCCGGGAATGAAATTGCGGTAGAAGCTGACCATGCCCAGGAATCGACGCAGACCACGAACGGTCTTCGGCGCCTCGAACTCAGCGATCGCCACTGTCTTCGACTTCGATGTGTGTACACCGAATCGATCGAGCGTGTAGCCCAGGAACTCGACGCGCTCCTGCAGGAAGTTGCACTTCTTCGGTTGCATCAACAGACCACATTCACGCAGACGTGCGAACACACGAGCGAGCAGCTCCAAGTGCTCCTCGACCGTCTTTGTGGCCACAATGACATCGTCCAGGTACACGAACACGCGATCATCGAAATCACGGAACACCTTGTTCATGATACGCTGGAACACCGGCGGTGCATTGCATACACCCATCGGCATCATGCGGTATCGGAACGTGCCGTACGGGGTCACGAACTGTGTCTTGTCTCGCGAGTTCGGATGCACGCGAATCTGATGGAACCCTGAGAACAGGTCCATGGTCGAGAAGATGCACGGCTTTCCGGCACCAATCAGATCGAGAATCTCCTGCGGACGTGGCAGATTGTACTTGTCTTTGATTGTGATCAAGTTCAATCGTCGATAGTCAACCACGATACGCAGACTGCCGTCCTTTTTGATCACGGGCACGATCGCAGCGGCCCAACCACTGTTGGATGGTTCAATAATGCCGGTCTTCAATTGCTCCTCCAGTTTCTCACGCAGCATTTCGCGGTATTTGTATGGAAATTGGCGCGGTGCCTCAACGATCGGAGCTGCGTCACCAGTATTGATTTCAAACTGGTTTTCTTCACCAGCATCAGCACGATCGGAATCGAACACGTGAAATGATTGATGATACTGTTTGGCCAAGCGCACAAACTGATCGATTTGCCGTTGATCGCACTTTGAGCCGATCAAGGTCTTTGTCAACTTTTCGGCCAGTTTCTCTTCACGTTGTTCGACAGTGGCTGCAGTGCCGAACTGTTGTTCTTCGATCTGTCGTGACACATCATACACGATCTTGCGAATGTCGACCACACCACAGTCGATGTCACGTAGGCTGACACCATCATGTTCACAGATCGGGTTCTCCGAGAGCACATGAAGCTTTTTCACCACGGCATACGCTTCATCGAACTTCATGTCAACGCCCATATGTTTGTTGTTGACCGAATAGGCGAATGCTTTGCAGTCAACCAGCTTGTGTTCGGTATCGGTCACAGGGCACAATGCACACTTCTTCTGCATGGCCTCTTGATGTTTCATATCGGCAGGCAACTCGGTCATCGGGTTATCTGTCGTTGTGACAGCTTTGACCGTGTCCATGTCACCAATCTTCATGTGCCTGCGCCACTTGTATGTGTTGCCAGACGTGTTCAACACTTCCATTTTGAACCGATTGTTCTTGTCAACGGCCACCAAGCATTCGGTCATCACGTTGGTTTGCACACGTGGTGACACTTTGTAGCATCGGTTCACACCAAGCTCTTGATATTCGGCCAGTTCGTCATCCGTCAGTTTGCTCGGCACAACTTCAAACTCGACAACATTCTGTGTGAACGGTCGAATTTTTAGATGTTTCACAGTGCGCACCACACCACGAATCACACGTTGCTCTTTCGGTTTTGTTGACACAGGGTCGCTCACTTTAGCGACTTTCACCCGACCGGTTTGCGTGATCACGGGCGTGGCCCGGAATGCATGATGTTCCGGTTCTTCATCGGCTTCAGACTGTGTCATCGGCGGTCGGATAGGTGTGTCCAACGAGATCAGACACTGTCGTGTTGTGAACATGTCTCGCAACCGTGGTTCTGGAACACGTTGCACATGTGGTGCCCATTTGCCAATGATGCATTCAACCATGCCTCCGAGCAATATCTCCGGTTCGGACTCCCGGTCCTCAATCGCGAACGGGAACAGACAGATCTTATAACCGATTTTGAGTTTCATCAACGCGAACGGTCCCATTCGTCCGGCATTCTTTTCACGAAATGCACCACACGGGATGTCTGCCAGGGGCAACATCGTCACTGCTTTCTTGTTTCGACGTTTGCGCTCTTTGTTGATGATACTGAGTGCTTCCCATGGCATGATGTTTGCATGACACCCAGAGTCCAATTGTGCGCGAAATGGACAATGTTCGATCCATGCCAGCACGTAGACCCTGTCCCAAGTGGTCCAGAGCGGCGTTTCAATCCATTCACACTTTTCATCGGGTGGTTCGAACAGACGACGACGCAGTCTCATACCCTCAGTCGGATATTCCTTCATTGGGGGCCGATGTTGTATCAGCTCCGCACATTTCTGCTCGTATTCATCACGTTCGGCCTCATTCGTGATGGTCACACGTTTGATGGACACATCAGCCGGACTTTTTGAGTTCCGTTGGCCAATGGACTTCAACTTTCGTGCACGTCCATGAGTAACAAGACCACAACGACATGGCTCCTCATATGGACACACGACACAAAATTCACGATCCTCATCAGAATCAGACAGCGGTGTCTCAATGTGCGTCTGCTTCGCAGTGCCAATCGGTCGTTGAGCTGCGGGCGCCACATTGTTGGCGTTAGCCTCAGCGGTCGATGTCTGTGGGAACGTCACTTCCTGTTTCACCTGACGTTTCGGACATTGGTTGGACATGTGACTCGGGTCACCACAAATGAAACACGCTCGTGGCCCACTGGAAGGACCGTTTTGTCGTTGAAATCGATTGTTCACCACCATACCACGCTGCGCACCTGCAGTCAACTGCAATGGATATTGCTGCTGCTGCTGTGGTGGTGGGAACTGTTGTTGAGCCCCCTGGTCGTATGGGCAGTCATACGATCGATGACCCGTTTGCTTGCACGAAAAGCACGTGTGGCCTCCGTCAGGCACAGGTCCACGTTCACCGCGTTGTTGTTGCTGCCATGCATTACCACGGAAACTGCCTCGTGGTTGGAATGCACCTCGGCCGGACCAGCGGTTCTGATCGAAACCGTTGTTGTTGAACCGATTATTGAACGGACGCGAATATCCTCGACCGAAACCTCTGCCTCGTGACTGTTGTTGCCACTGTGGCTGCGGTTCGACTTGTTGTTGCTGTTGGTTAGCATTGTGACTTTGCATGGCTTTGGTTGGGTTCAGTGTTCTGTAGTCCCAAGTCACACCAATGCTTTCCTGTGCCATGATGAAAGCACGCAAACATGACACCATTTCGGTCACACTTTCCGTGTTGATACGGTTTTGTGCCAAATGGGAACGAAACAGCTGCGGCAAGCCTTGTCGAAACATCATTGCAGAGTGCAGCGCAAATTGACTCGATGTTGAACGAGGGAACAACTTTGCTGCAAACGTGTTTGATCGCTGCAGATAGGTATCGATCGTGTCACGTCCAGCGATCCATTCGAACTGTGACATTTGCAAGTCAGCTGTGAATGAGTGCGTGTCTGCACCAAACGCTTGACTCAATTCATGCACAGCTTTGCGATAATGGAATCGGCTCGGGCCCATGTTGTGCCAAATGTTACGCGGTTCTTGTGCCAACAATGAGTAAAGCACAAATGCGGCTTCTTCGTTCGTAACAGCACCAACATGACCACACAGTTCACGACACTGACGTTCGAACGCAGTGAAGTGCAATCGTGCCTCATTGCCCATGTAGATCGGATATGCACCTGTCTTTCGGTACACGCCAATGCTTTTCGTCAACTCAGTTCTGCGTGCAACAGACAGTGCCCAATCGGTTTTGCCACTGGTCTCAATCCGAATGCGCTCAGTGGTGACAGGGTCACACACACTTGGCTCGAACAAGTCATCATCATTTGTCTCGGTCAAGACAGGAACCACGTGGTCACGTGACCTGCTGTGGTTGTTATGTGGTGGCGGCGGTGGTGGTTGTTGTGATGTTTGTCGTGTATTCAATTGTGAGCCACCACTGACTTGAATCGGGCCGTTCGCACTCATCAAAGTCTGAGCACCTTGTGGTAGCGAAGCGGGATTGACGTAGTTTGCCGTTTGCGGTGGTACTGTGCCGCCAAAAGAAGCGGTATGCATCAGCACTGGGTGACCATGTCGCCCAAGACACACATTGCACAAACAAGGACTGCGGTCGGGTATATACCATGCGGTACCAGGCACTGAGCCCTGTACCTGTATGCCCGTGCTACCTTGATTCGGCGTAGAAGTCAACAATGGACCGGTAGATGCCGGCACAGTATTTGTCGGTTGATTGCCGTTAGGCTGCGAACCTGTATTGCGACCTGCCTGCATGGACGCACTTGGTTGGTTCGGAATAATTGTGGTTCGATGTTGGCTGCGTTGTTGACTCTGCACCACAGATACAGGCGTCTGTACAATTGGTTGCACGTTAGACGTGGCAACAGGCGGTGGCTGTGTTTGCTGCTGTGTACACATGCCTTGCGACACTACACTTTCAGCTTGCTGTGCGTGCGCGTGCATGGACGTCACTGGTTGTTGTTGTTCTTCATCATCAGTCTGTGCCTGATTGTCAGGTTGACTGGTATTTGCAGCTGCATGACCGTAATTCGCGTTTTCCAACGCGTGTTGTTGTCTGCGCACATATTGTCGTTCGAAATCACCCACAACTTTTGCAAACGCAAACTGCCCCATTTCGACTTCAGGCAGTCCGATTGCTTTGTACCAATCACACATGTCCATTTGATGCAGCACCCAATCTGACATGTCTGTGTAATCGATTTCAGGATTCAGACGCACCAGAAACCGTTGTAGTTGACGAACTTGCACAGGTGCACAATCAAACCACTCATTGACATTGAGGCTAATGTAGCCATTCACAAGCGGTCGAATAATCAAGCGCGGGCCGGGGCCTGAGGCGCTGGTACCAGGGATCGGACCCGGAACCGGGATGGCAATATATTGCATATCATCATCCGGACCATAAAGTGTGGAAACATCATCGGGTCTGGTCACAATAGGCACTTGTGGTTCGTTATTCTGGTCGGTCAAGTCCATATCGACTGGTTGTCGATCCGAAACATCAACGCCAATTAGCTGGCCTTCAGCCAAATGTCCGTCATTCAATCCGGCACCACCAGATGGACCGGGGGCGTTGTCTGAATCAGCATCCCGAATGGCATGCACTTCAATTTCGGGTGTCTTGAACGTAACAACCGGCTGGGGTTGACCAGGCGGCATGACAGGTTGCACTTGTTGTTGGTTGGCCCCACTAGTGCTGGCAACATTATTTTGCAAACCCACTTGCGCGGGATGCTCGTCATAGGTAGCCAGATTTTTGTGCAAACGAGCAACATTTCGATCACTAGCAGCGGCAGCCTGTATTTGCAGCTGATTTTCATCCAACATGGGGTTTGACCGTGTGGAACGCTGCCAAAATCGACTGATAATACCACCCCCTGTTGCAGCACCGCGCCGTCGTGTTTCACGCTGCACATTCAATGTATTCAACGCCGGTTCGGTCGGTGGGCGCTCACCATGTGGCTGCGACCCGCTCACATCAGGTTGTTGAGCGTTGTTCGACATTGTATTTTATTTTGTTTTACCAAAATTTTACGAAACCAAATTATAAACGGACGAAACAGCGATTTTTATTTGCAGGAAGGCCGGCCAAACACGCACAATGGCTTGTCTCGTCTCACTGGGTAGCAGCGACAAGAACAAGACAACGACAACAGCAAATAATAAAAGCCCACAGACAAGGTTTGATTGTCTGCCTCGAAAATAGACACCGTTTTTATTCGTTCGTTCTCGTTTTCTTTTATTCACACACACAACATGGGTGTAAGTGAAATAGAAATACAAATATTGGCGATTTTTGTTCGCCGCGATTGATATTTTGTGATGGACGGCACGTTAACGAACGAAGCACAGTATCAAATTATCGTTTCAGCCACAGCACGCTATGAGCGGCTCAGCTACGGGTGCAGTTCACGTTCGGCGTCAAAATTTCAACACGAATGTTCGTTTGTTTGCCCTCAGCAGTCTTTCAGAGACTCTGAGCCCGATGGCAACAAGATAAATCACAAGTTCAATTTAATCGGACAGCGGCAACTTCAGTTTTCAAGCCAATTTTCGGTTGCGGTTGAAGCAGCCGGTCGTCGTTTGGCTGGAAAAACTATGTCCGAAAATTTTTGGGAAATTTGGCCAGGGGTTCCCCGGCCCAGGCGTTTTCTGGGTTGGCGAAGTGCTCAGGGTGCACTCCAAACCACAACGGCACAACCAAAAGTCCTCGAAGAAGCTAAATCTCGTAAAATGCACAGAACAGCAGAAGGTTTTGACTCTCCCTGACGGCCCTTCTGTTCGAACGGAAATTTATGGAGTTTTCGTGCGGCCCGGTCACTTGTTAGGGGTTCGCCCCGCCTTTTGAGCAAGTACAAACCCGGTCCAAGATCCCTTTTGCTACACTAGACTCCAAACACGACGGTTGACCGTAAAGTCCTCGGTCTCGAAGGGTCGGTTGAAGACCCTTTTAGTGGATAAATTTACTGGGAAAGTGCCCCCCTGTGACTGCACACAAACGAGACGTCGCTACTATAAGGACAAACAAACACTCGACTCGATTCGCTCAACTCACTCTCGATTCAATCACCCCCAATGTCGGCCCGGATTTTTCGAACACGCACAATCACCGAATTCGGGCGTCGATTCGATCGTTTTACCGCCCGATTTGTCGAAGCTCACCAACACACGCTCGAACGAAACGAAAACCTCAATAAAATCAAACTTTTAGCCACGAAAACAACAATAAAATGAATGAAAAATGCCCCAAAACGCTCCCCCCAAAACTATTGCGACAATCAAATCTCCGTTTCGGTCGAAGGTTGCACGTGCAGGCAATAGCAGATCACGTCGGGCTCACCAGATGAGATCCTGCGAGCCCAACAGGTATCTACTAGTGCTTGCAGAACCGGATTCGTCAACCGAGCCAAATCAACCAGTGCCAATGTTCGGAAATGCTCGTTTCGTGCGTGTTTCGGGATTCGGGAATGGAATGTTCGTTCGTTCACTCGCTCGTCAATCAGCCGACTCGCTCGTTCACAATATAGTTTTTATAATAACAAAAAGGGAAATAACCAAAACAATAGGAAGCGCAATCGCGCACACGGGGCACACACGAAATCCAATAACAAACACAAACGCAACCGGCCGAGATTCAGAGATTCTTCCTTCAACAGAATTACAGTAACCCGTTCTCTTACATTGGAAAAGCCAGACGGGTGAAGAGAGATTTGGAATGGTTAAGGATGATACACAAACAGGGGTCACCAGAAAAGGAATAATAATGCTAAACAAAAGGTAAACAAGGCACAAATGGTAACAATAACAACAGTTTTACGAGAAATACAACCTAACCTAACCTAAAACCCCACTAAACAGTACTAAACTAAAGGAATAATCACAATCACCGGACTACACGTTTTTTTTTTTGGGTTGGTGGTTTTGTGTTTGTGTTTTTGTGGGGGGTTTGGGGGGGGGAGGAGGGGAGGGGGGGGGGGGGGGGTGGGGGGTGGGGGGGGGGTTTTTTGGGTGGTTTTTTGTTGGGTTGGGTTGGGAGCTGCCGTGCGGGAGCGATTTTTGGGGGGGCTTTGGGTGGCGGGGCAAAAGGGGAAGAAAACATACCCCAGGGGGGGGAGGGGGGGGGGGGGGGGCGGGGCGGGGGCGGGCGGGGGCGGGGCGGGGGGGGGGGGCGAAGAGCGATTGATTAAAAAAAAAGAGAGGGGGGGGGCGCCCCCCCGCCGCAGATATTTACGCCCCCCCCCCCCCCCCCCCCCCGCCGCCGAGAATCGGCGCGGGCGGGGGGGGCCGGGGGCCGGCGGGGGCGGGGCGGGCGGGCGGGAAGGCGGAATTAAAAAAAATTTTGTGTGAAAATGGCAGTTGCGCTCTGTGTAGTAAAAAAAAAGAAATTCAAAAAAAAAAGAGAGGGGGGGGGGGAAAAGGGGGGGGGCGGCCGGTTTTTTCAGTCGGGGCGGGCCGGACCCCCGGCCCGAACTGTCGGGTCGGGCCGGGCCGAGGTAACCCGGCCCGATTCCGACCTCTGATTGACACCTCTGCAATCAAACAAAACTAAAAACAAACCAGAGGTCGCAATCGGGCCGGCCGGGCCGACCTCGGGCCGGGCCGGGCAGGACGGGGCCGCGATTTTGGGCTTTTGGCTCGGGCCGGACCGGCCGGGCCGGAGATTTGGAGGGTCGGCCCGGGCCGGGCCGCGCATGTCACCCCGGCCCGAAGCTTCTGAATCTGAAGTGAGTTATTTTGCTGAAAAAGCAACGAAAACAAAACGAAAAACAAACCTGAGGTCGCAATCGGGACGGGCAGTGCCGGGCCGCGATTTCGGGCTTCTGGCTCCGGAGATTTGGGGGCTTGGACCGGGCTGTGCCGGCCAAACCCGGCCCGATTGCGACCTCTGAAACAAACGAAACCTAAGCTTAGGTTTTCATGCTTAGGCTTTGATTAGGCGTAAACTTAGGCTTAGGCTATTACTGAATTGAACGAGGTTTAAACTTATAATCAACTCGCTGCCGTTTCTGACAGAAAACAAGCCCAAAAAGGAACACAAAACACGCGGAAAGCAATGCACACGAGCGAGCGCCAACAACAGCCAATCAGCAGCCAGCTCCGCAATGACGTCATGCAGCCAATCAGAACTCAGAACTGTTAATACGCCTAATCACCGATTTCTAGCGATAGAAGTGATGTTTCAAAAATCGGGCTCCGCAGGGGCCACCGCCATGACAAGACGCGTCGATTGATATGTAATTTGTCCCACTTCATTCAGTTTCCTAGGAGGAGTTAACTTAAAACTGAAATGGCCACTTTTTTGGGAACGCGGACATCACGATTTCTCGGGTGTCTGGAAAACCACTTTATGCTGCACCGATCGGGCTGATTTTTTCAGCGTTTTGTGTCGGCGGGTATACGACATTATCGCAATAATAAAATTAGCAAAAGCCCAACACACGCGCTCACGCCAGCACACCCGATTTTAACACTACAGGTATAGCAAAATTTCCGATAATCTGACCTGCTGATGTTTCAATCTGCGTTGCGAATTTTTTTCCCCACACAAACACTATTGAATACGTAAGCTATCTTGTGAATATGTCGCCAATAAGCTAATACCAGGATGTCTTCTTTGTTTTGCTGTTGCCTAATTCCGGTGCTATACTGACGTATAGACCCTGATGTTCTCAAAAGTCGCCAAAATACCCTTTTTCTGAAGAATTTTTTCCAAAAAGGGGCAAAAATTGGTCAAATTTTCTACCTCAAAAAGTGACTTTTTCCAGAATTTGGGTCTTCCCCCCCTCGGGGTACACTATCTCCCCCTCCGAAAAAAACGGAGGGTCCGCTATCTCCCCCTCCGGACCAGGAACTACACTGCTACCTACTATACCGGCCGAGCTTGGGGGGGAACAAAATTTTTTATGTCTAAATTTAGATGAAAATGTACTCTAAAACCCTCATTTCGCGCGCAGCGCGCGATTTTTCGATTATTTGGAGTGAAAAATATCGATTTAATACCATTTTGAGCCAAAAATAGCAACCTGTACCAGCCGGGGGGCGGCGACCTACCTGCTGTACCAGGATGGCGCGTCATCTACCTTACCTACCCCCCAGCCACACCATTGGTATTGTCTATCTGGCGACTTTTTCATGGAAAACAATAAATTTTCAACCAAAAAAATAGATTCAAATTCAAAAATCGCAAAAATTATGCCAAAAATTGGGTTAAAATCTGAGCCAAAAATTCGGGCCGGGCCGGGCCGGAGATTTGGGGGTTCGGGCCGGGCCGGGCCGGAGATTTGGGGGTACGGGTCGGCAGTGTAGTGGCAGGCCCATGTGTGGGAGGTAAGTATGATGCGGGGTTGGGACCGGAAGCGTGAGAGGTATGCAGTGTAGTGGCAGGCCCATGTGTGGGAGGTAAGTATGATGCGGGGTTGGGACCGGAAGCGTGAGAGGTATGATTTTGGTCACCCAAAAAGGCGAAAAAACACCGTTTTTGTGATACAATTTTGGGCAAAAATTGAGGTAAAAATAGTACTTTTTCAAAATTTTCGCCGAAAATCGCCTAAAAATAGGTATTATGGGCGGGTTTGCGCGCGGAGCGCGCGATTTTTGGGAAAATAAGGTCGAAAAACACCAATTTTCAGGGTAGTACTTGGGGGGGGGGGGGGGGGGGGGGGGTCCCCCCCCCCAAATTCATCTATCTATCGTCAACACTTTTTGATTTCATCTATCTATCGTCAACACTTATGGGCAAATCTATCTATCGTCAACAAATTCTGGGAACAATCTATCTATCGTCAACACATTTCGACCCCAAAATGTGTATTTTTGCCTCAAAATGGCTCAAAATCGGTATTTTTTGTCCCAAATAGGCAAAAAATCGCGCGCTGGATTTAGTACATCTTAGTACATTTTCATTAATATTTACACATTATTACCTACTTAGTACACTATACTATACCTTGATTTTTGGCGACCCCCCCCCCCACCATCTATCTATCGTCAACAAGTTTGGGTCGACCCCCCCCCCAGATTTCGGACTTGGGTCATCTATCTATCGTCAACACATTTCGGGTCCCAATCTATCTATCGTCAACACCCTGACCAAGTACTACACTGCCAATTTTTGCCTTAAAAAGGTATAAAATTGCTTGTGAGAGGTATGATTTGGAGTTGTGAGAGGTAAGTACTCAACCCCCCCCCCAACCCCCCCCTCGGGTTTTGTGGTAGGTAAGTACTGAGAGGGGGGGGTAACCCCCCCAACCCCCCCCAGCCACTACTATGGAGGTATGATGTTGGTCACCCAAAAAGGCGAAAAAACACCGTTTTTGTGATACAATTTTGGCCAAAAATTGAGGTAAGCCCCGTAAAAATAGTAGTTTTTCAAAATTTTCGTCGAAAATCGCCTAAAAATAGGTATTATGGGCGGGTTTGCGCGCGGAGCGCGCGATTTTTGGGAAAATAAGGTCGAAAAACACCGATTTTTGCCTTAAAAAGGTATAAAATTGCTTGTGAGAGGTATGATTTGGAGTTGTGAGAGGGACGTACTCAACCCCCCCCCCAACCCCCCCCCTCGGGTGTTGTTGTAGGTAAGTACTGAGAGGGGGGGTAACCCCCCCCAACCCCCCCCCCCCCCAGCCACTACTATGCGGGTCGGGCCGGGCCGGAGATTTGGGGGCTCGGGCCGGGCCGGGCCGGCCAAACCCGGCCCGATTGCGACCTCTGGTATTGGGTGATATTGGGTATTGGGTATTGCCCCCATGCCTAGCCCGGGCCAGAGAAAAAATGCTTCCATTTTTTTGAACTTGAATTTTTTGAAATTTCACGCTGCGCGAATTTATAATTTAATGTTTCCTAATTCTCGCTCGATCTTTTCAAGGACATTTAAAGAGACAGAAATAAATACCGTAAAAACCTAAATACAGCCCCCCCCCGGGAATAGAGCCCCCCCCGTAATACAGCCCCCCAAACAGACCTGTACAACCACCCTCGGCACCCTCGGCCCGGCCGAGGGTCATTTTGGATTTGCCGAGGGTAAATTCCGGCACCCTCGGCAAAAATTACCAGACCCCCCCTCAAAATCCAAACCAGTACCTCTTCCAAAAAGCATTTTAAACGTGTATTTTAGCCTTTTTGTACTTCAGGTCGGCGCGCTTCGCGCGCATTTTCTGTCACTCATGACTTGTTATGCCTTTTTTAATGTTGAAGCAGAGGTCGCAATCGGGCCGGCCCGACCTCGGGCCGGGCCGGGCCGGGCCGGGCCGGGCCGGGCCGCGATTTTGGGCTGTTGGCTCGGGCCGGGCCGGGCCGGGCCGGAGATTTGGAGGGTCGGGCCGGGCCGGGCCGGGCACCCCGGCCCGAAGCTTCTGAAGTGACTTATTTTACTGAAAATGTAGGGATTTTTTTGTCAAAAATACTAAAATTTCTGACGGATTCGGCAAGTAAGTGATCAGTATTGTCTCTATCTGACGACCATTTCATGGAAAACAATGTATTTTCAACCAGTGGTGTGGCTACCCAGGCGGGGCGGCAACCTACAGTACCACCAAAAATGTGGGACGGCAACCTACCTACTGTACCGGCCGGGCTAAGGGGGAACAAAATTTTTTCGGTCGAAATTTTGAAGAAAATGTGCTCTAAAACCCTAATTTCGCGCGTAGCGCGGCGATTTATCGCCAATTTGGAGTGAAAAGTACCGATTTTATATACCATTTTGAGCCAAAAATCGCAACTTACTGTACTAGCCGCCGGGCGGCGACCTACATAGTGTACCAGGATGGAGCGTCAACCTACCTACCTACTGTACCTAGGGGGGACCCCCAACCCCTGCAACACCGTTGTTTTCAACCAAAAAATAGGTTCAAAAAAATCGCAAAAATTATGACAAAAATTGGGTTAAAATCTGAGCCAAAAAATCGGGCCGGGCCGGGCCGGGCCGGGCCGGAGATTTGGGGGTTCGGGCCGGGCCGGGCCGGAGGTTTGGGGGTACGGGTCGGGCCGGGCCGGGCCGGGCCGGAGATTTGGGGGCTCGGGCCGGGCCGGGCCGGCCCGATTGCGACCTCTGTGTTGAAGTGCCATGTTGTATGCAAAGTATACATACCTTAAGGATACCCATGGTACAAAAACGCCTATTTTGGAGAAAATTTTGTCGGGAAATGGCATGAAACAGGCTAAAAATGCACTTGGAGATTAAAAAGTGCTCATTTTGAACTGTTTAGCACCGATTTACATTGGTTTTGACAACATTCTTTCGCAACATTTGAAAATATTTCGGAAATTTTTGGAAAAAAACCGTTTTTTCCAAAAGTTGCCACTTGGAAAAATTTCCGGAAAAATAGAAACGTATTTTTCCGGGCCTCGGAAAAAAACGGTTTTTTCGGTTTTTTTTTCGAAAAAAAACGGTTTTTTTCCGGCCCGCAAGTATACACTAACCGCCTCAATTTTTGCCTAAAATAGGCAATTTTAGGCCTAAAATGGGCTTTTTTAGGCCGAAAATGGGCGATTTTTAGGTCGACGTCGTCAAAAGTCGCCAAAATACCCTTTTTATGGAGAATTTTTTCCAAAAAGGGCCAAAGCCGATGCCTTTAGCTTTCAAATTCAAATTTTATCTGCAATCTGCACGCTTTCGCAAAGACCTTTACACAAGATCCGGAGAAACCCTAAAAAAATGAACATGAGTATTAATAAACGAAAATGTGAACATGAACGAACAAACGACAAAGAAAACGTACCGGCGAGATTCAACCAACCAAACTAATGAAGAGAACAAACGTAACGAGCAATAAAGTCGGCAACGGATGACGGAATATTGATGATTATCTGAAAAGCAGCAACCCAGTGACTGAGGGGATCAGTCAACGACGGCTGAAAATTTTGAAGAAATGAGGCGAGAAACTAGGTCTCGACCACGTGAGTTTAGTTTAGTTTTCGCAGTTGAGGCAGCAGAGACCACACTCTCTGGGAGCCCGTTCCAGAGGTCCACGACGCGATATGCCCAATACCCGGACTCCGGACAAGTCCGGACCCGCCCCATGAGCCCGATACAACCTGTGGGAGTGCCCTCGGGTTGGGCGGCCGGTGCCACGTGATGGAAAGAATGATTCCTTGGTTACTCCAGGTATGAGACCATGAACGACCTTGTACACAAGGACAAGATCGTTCACGCTCCGGCGACAAATTAGGGGGTCCAAATTTAGGGCACGCAGACGCTGTTGGTAAGACAGTGCCTGCATGCCTGGTAAATAATAAGTGAACCGACGTTGAATTTTTTCAACGTTTTTGGCCAAGGCGACATTTTGAGGGGACCAAATGGATGGCCAAATGGCTTTCTTGCCCTTCTTCCGGCCCGACCCGTACCCCCAAACCTCCGGCCCGGCCCGGCCCGAACCCCCAAATCTCCGGCCCGGCCCGGCCCGGCCCGGCCCGATTTTTTGGCTCAGATTTTAACCCAATTTTTGTCATAATTTTTGCGATTTTTTTAACCTATTTTTTGGTTGAAAACAACGGTGTTGCAGGGGTTGGGGTCCCCCCTAGGTACAGTAGGTAGGTAGGTTGACGCTCCATCCTGGTACACTATGTAGGTCGCCGCCCGGCGGCTAGTACAGTAAGTTGCGATTTTTGGCTCAAAATGGTATATAAAATCGGTACTTTTCACTCCAAATTGGCGATAAATCGCCGCGCTACGCGCGAAATTAGGGTTTTAGAGCACATTTTCTTCAAAATTTCGACCGAAAAAATTTTGTTCCCCCTTAGCCCGGCCGGTACAGTAGGTAGGTTGCCGTCCCACATTTTTGGTGGTACTGTAGGTTGCCGCCCCGCCTGGGTAGCCACACCACTGGTTGAAAATACATTGTTTTCCATGAAATGGTCGTCAGATAGAGACAATACTGATCACTTACTTGCCGAATCCGTCAGAAATTTTAGTATTTTTGACAAAAAAATCCCTACATTTTCAGTAAAATAAGTCACTTCAGAAGCTTCGGGCCGGGGTGCCCGGCCCGGCCCGGCCCGACCCTCCAAATCTCCGGCCCGGCCCGACCCGGCCCGAGCCAAAAGCCCAAAATCGCGGCCCGGCCCGGCCCGGCCCGGCCCGAGGTCGGGCCGGCCCGATTGCGACCTCTGCTACTGTACCAGCCGGGGGGCGGCGACCTACCTACTGTACCAGGATGGAGCGTCATCTACCTACTGTACCAAGGGGGGGACCCCCAGCCACACCATTGGTATTGTCTATCTGGCGACTTTTTCATGGAAAACAATGAATTTTCAACCAAAAAAATAGATTCAAAAATCGCAAAAATTATGACAAAAATTGGGTTAAAATCTGAGCCAAAAATTCGGGCCGGGCCGGGCCGGAGATTTGGGGGTTCGGGCCGGGCCGGGCCGGAGATTTGGGGGTACGGGTCGGGCCGGGCCGGAGATTTGGGGGCTCGGGCCGGGCCGGGCCGGCCAAACCCGGCCCGATTGCGACCTCTGACTTGGGCTTAAACGTAATCTGAAGCGGCTGGCCTCAAAACGTCGTTTTCTGCCTTTTATAGGCGTGGATGATTGGGAGATGATTTTCCAAAGATTTTTAACTCCTCTTGGGAAGGAACAACTCAGCTCGTCACTGTTTTATGCCAACGAAAATTCACCTTCACGAGCCAGGGTCCGTCCACGTCCCGACCAAAAACGTGTCTTCTTTTCACGTTCGTTCCTCCTGAGCAGAGATCGGAAACGGGCCGGGTAAAGTCGGCCCGGCCCGGCCCGGTCGGCGAAAAGTCCGGCCCGGCCCGGCCCGGCCCGGTGGAGGGCTGCAGGTCGGCCCGGCCCGGCCCGTTTTGGCTTGAGGTCGGCCCGGCCCGGCCCGGTCAGCCAATTTTCAAGGGCTGAAAACTAAAAAAGTCCAAAAAGCTGAAAAAAAATTCGAAAATTTTCTGCACTACTTGTTTTCACTGGTTGGTACAGCTGGGGGCAGTGTAGTTCCTGGGGGGGGAGGGGGGGGTCCCCCCCCTAAGGTACACTAACCGCCGCGACCAAGGTACACTAGTACACTAACCGCCGCGCCAGGTACACTAACCGCCTCAATTTTTGCCCAAAATTAGGCAATTTTAGGCCTAAAATGGGCATTTTTAGCCCTAAAATGGGTGATTTTTAGGTCAATGTTGTCAAAAGTCGCCAAAATACCCTTTTTATGGAGAATTTTTTCCAAAAAGGGCAAAAAATCGGTCAAATTTTCTACCTCAAAAAGTGACTTTTTCCTGAATTTGGGTCTTCCCCCCCCTTCCCCCCCCCCCCCGGAGGTACACTAACCGCCGCACGGAAAAAAGGGGTAGGTACACTAACCGCCGCGCCGGACCAGGAACTACACTGGCTGGGGGGAAGGGTAGGCAGGTAGATTGACGCGCCATCCTGATGCAGTACGTAAGTCGCCGCCCCGGTTGGTACAGTAGTGTAGTAGGCATGGTATAATTTTTGGCTCAAAATGGTTGAAAATCGGTATTTTTCACTCCATACAGTGCTGTGGCTGGGGAAGGGGGGGGGGGTGGGGGGGGTCCCCCCCAATGGTACCCTATCCGCCCCGGCCTGGTACGCTACCCCCCTACCCGCCCCGCTCTGGTACCCTACCCCACCCCCCTACCCGCCCCGCCCCTGGTACCCTNCCCGCCCCGATTTTTACCCCCAAAATGCCCATTTTTCGGTCAAAAATGCCCAAATTTCGACCGAAAACCCTAAAAAGTGCAAAAAATCTCGCGCTGCGCGCGATATATGCACTTTTTAGTACATAAAAACAGGCACCCGAAAAAACTTGTGTTGTACCCTACCCGCCCCGAAAAATCTCCCCCCCCCAAACCGGATTTCCCCCTCCCAAAATTTCAGGTACACTACCCCCTACCCGCCCCGATTTTTTCCACCTATGTACCCTACCCGCCCCCCAAAAGTAGCCACAGCACTGACTCCATATACCGTAAAAACCTAAATAGAAGGGGGGGCTCTATTAACTCACTGACCCCATTTTGGGGGGGCTCTATTCCGGGGGGGCCTCTATTAATTCACTGACCCGAACCTGAAAAAATTGTTCCCAGAAAAACCCCCAAAAACCCCTAAAAAGGGGTTTGAAATGATGTTTTTTCGCTTGTAATCGCATTTATTCGTGTCTATTCGTCAATAAGAGGCGTATTATGTGCTCTGAACGAACAACAAACGTGCATAAATGTACCTGTATACCACTATCAAGCCTTAATACACTACAGTATAGGAGATGTTACTTGGGGGGGGCTCTATTAATTCACTGACCCCTTTTTGGGGGCTGTATTACGGGGGGGGGGGGGGTTGGGGCTCTATTCCGGGGGGGGGGGCTGTATTTAGGTTTTTACGGTAGGCGAAAAATCGCGCGTGACGCGCGAAATTAGCGCTTAAGAGTACATTCTCATCAATATGTAGACATAAAAGTTTGTTCCCGGAGGACTCCCCCCAGCTCGGCCGGTCGGTACTACAGTAGGTAGGTTGATTGCAGGCAGGCTTTTTTGGTGGTACAGTAGGAGTAGGTTGATTGCTGCAAAGCAAAGGCCTGGGTATGGGTAGCTACTGCTTCTTTCTTCAAAACGATGACTGAAAAGATCAAGAACTAGGAAATGTTATTGCGCGAAGCGCAAAAATTTTGAAAATTTTGGTTCAAAAAATGGTAATTTCGTTCAAATTTAGGCATACCGGGCCGGACCGGGCCGGGCTGCTCGGCCCGGCCCGGTCCCCCCAAATCTCCGGCCCGGCCCGGCCCGGTCGACCAACTCCAAAATCGCGGCCCGGCCAGCCCGTTTCCGATCTCTGTTCCTGAGCAGAGGTCGGGCCGGCTCGGCCCGGCCCGAGCCCCCAAATCTCCGGCCCGGCTCGACCTGTACCCCCAAATCTCCGGCCCGGCCCGAATTTTTGACTCAGATTTTAACCCAATTTTTGTCATAATTTTTGCAATTTTTGAATCTATTGTGGGGGTCCCCCCTAGGTACAGTCAGTGTAGTACTTGGTCAGGGTGTTGACGATAGATAGATTGGACCCGAAATGTGTTGACGATAGATAGATGACCCAAGTCCGAAATCTGGGGGGGGGGTCGACCCAAACTTGTTGACGATAGATAGATGGTGGGGGCTGGGGTCGCCAAAAATCAAGGTATAGTATAGTGTACTAAGTTGGTAATAATGTGTAAATATTAATGAAAATGTACTTAGATGTAAAGGCAGTCTACGGGAGGATAAATGGGACTATCTACCTGGGTTATCTGACCAGAACGGAATACCGTATTGTCGGAAATAGAACCCGGGGGGTCTATTTTTCCACTGGGGTCATTTTGGGGGGTTCAATTTATGGGGGGGGTCAAGTATTGAGGGGGTTATATTTCCGACAATACGGTAGATAGACTGGGATGGGACCCGAAATGTGTTGACGATAGATAGATGACCCAAGTCCGAAATCTGGGGGGGTCGACCCAAACTTGTTGACGATAGATAGATGGTGGGGGGGGGGGGTCGCCAAAAATCAAGGTAAAGGCAGTCTACGGGGGGGTTGGGTCAAAAAGTAACACTTTTGGGGCAAAATCGGGGATATGTACCTCCTATACCGGGGTAAAAATCGGGGGAATACCTTCTGTAGTACCATGCCAATGCCAAACATAGGGGGGTTGTATCAGGCGAGGGGACCCCAGACACTGCCCATTCAGTCTGGGGCGAAGTTGTCCAAGGGGAGCACAGCACTGATTTAAAAATACCTGAAAATCATAGAAGTCGATCCTAAGCTGCTGAATCGCAAGAAATTTTGGCTAATTTACCTTAAAAAGTTACGATTTTTTATTGAAATTCGATGATGTCGGGCCTTTTCGGGCCGACCATCCCGGCCCGACATTCCGAAAACCGGCCCGGCCCGATTCCCACCTCTGACTCTGCGCGAAGCGCAGGTTTTTGGAGATTTTTTGGTCCATCCAAAATGTTAGAAGAGCAATTCGGGCCGGGCCGGCCGACAAGTCCAGCCAGCCCGGTCCGGCCCGATACTAATCTCTGGTCCGGTGCCGGTCCGGTTACGGCCTCCGGGCCGGGTTGTGAGAGATAGCGTACCCAGGGCAAAGGCGACCCCCCTCCCCCCAGGAACAACACTGGCCCGGTCGAAAAAAGTTAAAAAAAATGTGCGGCGGCAACCGCGCCGAGCCGGCCTGATCCTGACCTCTGGTCAGCGCCCTTTGAAAACAGAAATCGGAGAAAGCCGGCCCACATCGGCCCGGTCGGCAAAAAAGTACGGCCGCGGGGGGGGAGGGGGTGCAGCCTGTGGTTCGATCGCCGATCCTAAGTTCTATTTTGTCACTTTCGATTGTCGGTCGTTCTCGTTCGTTCCCTCAACAAGTTTTTCTTTGCAATTTCTGAAAATAGGTTTCTTCAGCTGAAATGAAACAAAACAAAGTCGCGTGAAAAGATACCTGAAAACGCGTACCAGCATGATTAAGTTGCGATTGCGCTTTGGTGATTCTCGTCACTCAATATCAGTGGCTCATGGCAGCAATATTGAAGATGTCAAAAACATGATTCGGAATGAACTGGATCTCGCGTCGTTAGTTACTTACCACATGTCTTGTTTCGTTCAATCTTTTAATGGTATGGAGATTAGCGGAGTCCTCCTTTCCTCAAAGGTCTGTGGTCCTCTGCCTCTTCTCAGTTGTCTATGCCTGAGCGTGTGGTGGATGGGGATCGGTATCGGGGGGTATGCCGATATTCGATCAGTTGTTGTACTTGGCCAGGGTGTTGACGATAGATAGATTGGGACCGCGATTTTTTGCCTATCTGGAAATGTGTTGACGACAGATAGATTGTTCCCAAAATTTGTTGACAGATAGATTAGCCCATAAGTGTTGACGATAGAAAGATTTATTTGGGGGGACCCCCACCCCCCAGGTACTACCCTGACCCGATAGCCGATACCTGGAAAATGCCGATACCAGATAGTTCATAAAAAGACTTCGAAAATAACCCGATACCCAGTGTAGTGGCAGGCAAATGTTTGCAAGGTACCCCCTACCCGGCATCTCCCCTTAGGGAGGGGGACCCCTCCATCCCCCCTAGCCACTACACTGCCGATACCTGATAACGCCAAAATACCCACCAAAACGCCGTTTTTATAGCAAAAATGAGGTTTTCGCGCTTAGTTTTTTTTAGATAACCAACGTTTTCTCCGCAAAGTACGCAACGTTTTCTTCTGATAAAATTCTTGCTCTGTTGTTGTGCCACGCAGCGTGAAAAGCTCTCCCACATGAATTTTAAAAAAATTTTAGTTCGTAACACAGTGAACATCTGGAGATATGTTTTTGAGAAAGGGCTTTCAATCGCGAAGAGTGTACTACCCGATACCTTGGAAAAACATGCCGATCCCGGTCCACCACTTTAAAGGTCTTTGGTTCTCTTCTCTAGAGAAGTGTGGTCGGTTTCGATGTCCTCAAGATAAAAGTGATCCACTTGATAACAGCCCCATCATGGCCTCTTCAGAACTCTGTGGTCTTTTAGCTTAATGTGCTAATCTTCAGGGGCCCACGGTTAGCGAGTAGTGTGATGCTGGAGCCATATATAGATAAATATGGCTGTCTTCAGAATAGCCATAGCCCGCCTTAGAGTGGAGATGATGATCCAGTGTGGTTGTTGTGGTCATGCTTTAAGATCTCGGTGATAAAAAACTGACATGACATTGACTTCGCCTTGTCCCTCTACATGCCTGTTTCACACATTGATTTGCAGTGACACGCCCATCCAACTCCGTCTCGGCACCACTCCGATCGTGTCATTTCCGGGCGGCGTTGTGTCGGGTGACATGATCACCGTTGTTGTGCTCGGCGGGGGCACCACTGATGATGCCGACGGCCACTCCTCCGCCACTAATGCACCAGCGTCGTTGTTGACGAACGCGAAAAAGTCGAAGGTCGGCAAAAATTGATCTGAAACAAAATCAAGAGCGATATGAAAGCGTGGTGATCGGATCGGATCGGATGTGATCAAGCCTTGGTCACGTGACTTGTTTGAATTTAGAGAATCATGAGAAATTTGGTCGTGTCACTAATTGCGTCCAGCGTGAAAGATGTTCACCCGACCTAAAATGAGTAACCAATAAGCTGGACGAAATTAGTGACCCCGGTAAATTTCTTAATATCCTTTATGGAAGAAACGCGTGCTGCCACCAGGGCAAGTCACAACCAATCAATCACTAAGTTCGAAATCGATCCAAGGTATGTTGAACGAAAGCAAACTTGCTGTTCGAATCGGCTCTTTCTCAGCGGGATGTTCTAAAATCGCAAAAGTGAGAAGTTGCCTGTCGTCCTGGGATCAATTTTTTCTGTAGTCGAAGCCGTGACTGCCAGTAGCTCAGGTTATTGGTCTCAAACAGTCATCAGCGCACTTCTGAACACACAAATTATGGCAGCGATTATTTTTGGTTCACTGAATCGAAATCAGTGCAGTATTTTTTCAGCCTCTTGAAACATCACCAAATGCCAACGATTCCGTGGGGTCAAGTTCGCGCGATCCGCCAAATAGTTCAATCGCTGCGCAATCGTCGTCGAATTCGACGGTTCAACAGCCAAATCGCCGACTGAATTGGCAGCAATTCGACAAATTCGCTGCCTCCCGTCTCGTTAATGCCGAACAATCGCGTTCGTTTATCGTCGTGCTCTTTGTGCACGACAATCTGATCAATATGGGATTCAAACAGGATCAGGTATTGGACAATAATGCTCAATATTGATCATGTATGGCTTTTTTGAGCGAGATAACTGTTTTTGTTGTGCCGACGCAAGAGTACGTAAATCAGGTTTTGCTCTATCTTGTGCTCTTCTTCAGCACTTCATGTTGTGACATGATCGGAATTTACTTTTTCACGATCATCATTGAGAGCAGTTATTTGCGACAATTAAAAAAGACATGACATGTTTTGCGTACCCTGAGGCGAACTTCTTTGCCGGACAAAAAATCAAAACTACAGATCAATTCGCTCCTGTTGTTTACACCACATCCCGTCCGGCATAATTTGGCTTCTTTTGCAATTTGTACAAACTGTGTTTTTTTAAATTCCGTTTAAATTGCAGAGTCACGTATCCGCCTCGGTTATCAACGACGCTCACACTTTTCTGTGCAATTTCCACTCAACCGAATGTCTGGTACTGAAATATAGGTTTGTGAACTTTTCGTTTGTCCTTTGTGGGGTTTGTAAGTCACTATTTAGAATATTTACGACATGGGCTGGTGGGTCATTATTTGACTCTGTTAACAGCAATTTTACAACCAAAGTATTCAGCATGTCATGGGTACATAGAGTGCCACTATAAAGGATACAGACTATACAATCACAATTGGAAGTTTGTCTCTTTGTTTCATTGTTCTCAATGACGAAAAAACCATGCAGGTAAATTAGTGATAAAGGCACGGTTACAAGACCGGGTGGGACTATTTTGAGATAAAAAAGTAGTTAGGATCACAATTTCAGTCATGAACGAGCGCGTCGAGAGGCCACTCTGCTGATAGTGGGTCACGACCTCGATTCGGTTGATTGTCAGCTCGAATTCACGTTTTCGGTTCGACATTTGCAACGCGATTGCGCCAGACAGACGTATTCGGTGATGTTGCGCGACTATGCCGTCATCGTGGCACGAGGTACGGTTTGAATGAGGTTTTTTTATTATTTTTTCGTTTTTTTCCTGTGGGCGGGCCACTGGTTTGAAGTTGAATGGGTAGGCATTGCTTGCAGTTCGTTGTTATTTTTCTTTTGCTTTCATTGCATGATCTGATAGTTAGATAAAGCCGCATCAAGTTGTGGTTGGTTGTCATCGAAATTGGCCCGGCCCAGTTCGGTCTGAATTTTAGTTGCCTAAATTCCCGGTCGAAATCCCAAAGGTATTGAGGTAAAGAAGTTGAGATTTTCAAAAAAAAAATAAACTATTGCATGCACGGGTCACGTGCAAGTGTCACGTTTGATCACCAAGTCTGCTGCTCTTGCTTGTGAAAATGTCCTTTGTCCTGCCTGTTGCGTACGTATAGTATCTAACGGTACTGATGGACAGTGATATAAACATGACAGCTTCTCTCATTTCAGGTGCCCAATCACCAGCTAGAGCGTCGGATGTTGTTGATCTCAACGGATTGGCAGAAGATCTGAACGCAACATTGTTCAAACAGCTCAGACAGTTCACGTTGGGATGTGAGTGTGACCCACAGGACTTTTGTTTGTTTACCTGTTTGGCGAATCAGGATAATTTGAAGCCGATTTCTTAATCATTGTAATTGAAGTTGAACTGTAATTATTCCTGTGATGTTTCATTCGGATTTTACTTCAGACAACAATTGATGAAGGAACATGCACCCGAATTCAGACATTCACCTGAGACCAGATCAGATCCAATCACCAAGTTTCTTATACAGTCACACCTCTGCTCGGCATAGTGAACAGAACGGGAACCGACCGTTTTGTTAACTATGAAGACTCACTATTTGGAGCATGGCTTGAGAGCATTACCTCAATTTTGGAACTGATCATTCGTTCAGTATATAGAGGAATTCACTGTGTAGAGGTTCACTATGCGGAGGTGTGACTGTATTTTCAAAAATAAATCGATAAATCGACCATTTTATATGCAGATGAATGCCCGATGCTCAACGTGCTGGCAGTACCCGAACTTCGTGCCCGTCTCTGTTCCTACATGCGTTTGGCCGGCATTGTGGCATTGTCAAGCACTTGTGTCACTGCGCGCACTCAATGTCACCAGGATGATGTGTGGCGAATGTTGTTGATGCGTGATTTTGGATACGATCGTGAGTGGGGTTTTATTTGTTTTCATGCTTTTCGAATTGATCATCATACTCACTCACAGTGATTGGTTCACCAAGTCAACAAGGTGCTTGATCACTTTTAGAATTAAGAGTGTTTCCCAAGATTTAGTGGAAGCTGGTTTAATAGTTCTTTGTGCATGTAACCTTTCTTCACTCATCTCATTATCTAGTCGAAGTAAGTACTCAGAAGAAGAAAAAAGCAGCTAATGTTGAACACAGTCCAGTCAAACTACGTCATTGCACGACACCAGTGACCAAGTTGCACATCGCTAGATCCCAGCGAATTTTATAATTTTGATTTTTATTTCATCGCAAAAACTTTCAGGTCAAGCCATAGCGGATCTGCGTTCTCACGGTGTGTCGTTCCGCAAGCGATACAAGGACTTGTACGCGGAACGAAGACCGGTGCAGTTGATTGGTATGTTCTCTTTGTATGTTTTATTCAGTTATTTTCGTTTTCGCCCGTTGCTTATTTTGTTCACCCGGTGGAGGTGTAGCCTGTAAATTGTGGATTAACAGCAGTTTGTGAGCAAAAGGTGTCAGGTTTTAGTGTCAGGCAATTTGCACCAAAAAATTTGACGGTAACGTGCAATTTGCATCGAACATTTCGCATTTTGTTCATGAAATGAAGAAATACTTCCTTCAGTTGCAAGTTTTTTTGGCGAATGTCGACTGCCAGCCCAATCTCAGGTGTCTACTATCGCGAATCCGGTTCTCCCCCTCCCCGTCGCCGCATCTGGCCCCGCCTGCCACCTCCAATCTTCAATCCCCAGCCTGCACCCTTCCCTCCGCCACAACCCGGCAATGTGCCCCCAACGCCTGGGCCCAGGCCCGGTCCGCTCGGCCCGATCGGGCCTCTTCAACCACCCGGCTTTGGACCGCCTGGTATTATTCGTGACCCGGATCCTTGTGAGTTCGTGTTTTTGTTCGTTTGACAGATCTGATTACCTTTGTGAGTATGTGCAAAAGCTCTTAGATGTTCTACGCTATCAAATTCGGTGATTGATGGATTTTATTTGGCTCAACCCTGGTCACGTAACTTCATGGATTTTTTTTAAATCAAATTTAGTGGCTTTTTAGCTACTAAATTTTTTGAAAAGCTAGTAAATTTTGTATGTTGGCCAAAAAAGCTAGTAAATTGACTTTTCAGCGGCAAAAAAGCTACTAAATTTTTTATTTTACTGGCTTCTTGCTACTAGCCCATTTTGAAAAAATAAACCCAGTAACTTTTTTGATTGAAGATATTTCAAGGTTCAGGACGCCACCTGATTGTAAAATGCCTTCACTGGAATTAAGCAATTTTTATGCTGGTAGATTCGAAATCAGAATTACGAGCATGTACAGCTCGAGACAAAGTTCGAGCAGTTCACCAAGTTTAGTCATCATATCACGAGAAAGGGTATCGCATCAATCTGAATAAAACAAACAAATAACAGCAAGTTCGACATGCACCGATCGATTGTGTTCCAGTTGCGCCAGTGCGCCCGGAAATGCCCGAGCTGTTCCCCCATATCCCCGGCCGGTCGCCAAGGGGACGTTTCGGACCGCGGCACGACCCGCGACCGCAGTTTGATGTACCGCGACCACCCGGGCCCGGACATCCGTTCTTCTGATTATTATGTTCGGAAGTCAGTGTATGGGTTTATGGGCAGCTCTGCTGACTTCGGTTTTTGGTTCCTGTCGAAGCGGTCCTTTGCTAATGTTGTGAGATAATTCAACGATAATGTTTGTGCAATAATGTGCATTCCGTGATTTGTGCGGGAACTGTTGTGGCTTGTGATGCACAAATGCCTTCTTTATGGTGACACGCTTGTGCGCTCGCTCGGCAGCATATTTGAGGCCTGATCAAAAAGTTTTACTGTAACGACTAACGAGGGCCAATGCGGTTTGGATGTTCTCCTCGGGTACAAAAATAAGCACTTATTACTCCGTTATCCCGTTATCTAGTCGCACACAAGTGTTGCCTTGTCATTGTTTTTTTAATGAATATGAATAAAGGTTGCCAAAAAAGTTTGGTTATGATTACCAAAAAAGTTATCGTTCAGTTTGCCTTTTGAAATTATGAGGTGTTGCTTTGGCAATCGCTGTGCACACAACGTCCTGAGTGCACCATACATCTGTTATGTTTCATGCTCTTTTAGGTGTTGGTGCCTTTGCTGAATGCTGTTTGTTTGTTGCTGTCAACTTGTCGTATAACCATTGGCACCATGTGAAATCCAGCCGCAGTCCAACAGTAATGAACTGCAGTGAGTGTTGCCCGTTTCGGCCTGTTTTCACAAGGGGCGAGATGCCAGGCCTCGTCGGTGCGAACACCTCTGGCCAATTGACCCCCAAAAAGGACCTCGAGTAGATCTTATTGCTGGAGCAAACAACAACAACCACGATTTCAGGCACCCAATTCCCAACCATGTTTTCTGCGACACGTCAATATTCCCATCTGTGGCACCAAGTGCGCCGTTTGAAACATCAACTCAGTCATCTTCGAGATCTCACAAACGAAATTCGTGCTTTAAACGAGTTGGACTTTGCTGCTGTTTGTATGAATCTCAAAGTTACGCAGCCAAAGCGCCGGCTGAAAGTGATTGGACATCAGGCTTCGTCAATTAATCCGCGTTTTATCCCCGTAACCGAAGTCGCTGTTCCGCCGGCAAGCATATCTGGTAAGTGAGCTTGAGCTTGCACTGTCTCCGCTGGGGACCGGGCATCGGCACCCAAAAAAGTATCGGGTATCGGCATGTTTTTACAAGGTATCGGGCATTGTGGCGTTTTTGTGTGTATTTTGGTGTTATCCGGTGTAAGGTTATTTTCGAAGTATCGGGTGTCGGCTCATAGTTTTTTTAGACACTTTTTAGGTCAATTTGCACCTAAAAAATCAGAATTGCACCTAAAAATTCAGGGTTAGGTGCAAGGTTGCACCTAAAATTTTGGGCCCTTGTTTGCTTAATTTAGCATTTATACAGCATCTTTTAAGGTTAGAAAGCTTAGAAACAAAAAAATGCGCTGCGCGGCTTTTCATTCCTTCCAATAAATTCCATCGAAGCATTTGGTCGACATCGACAAAAAATATTGATCTGATTGATTGATTTCGTACACAGTTAGTACCTGGTGTGCTGGTGATAAGATTCAAAACAAATACATGCTGTACTAGGATCAGTGTAGTTCCTGGTCCGGCGAGGCGGTTAGTGAACCTACCCACTTTGTCGGTGCGGCGGCTAGTGTACCTCCCTGTGGGGGGAAGACCAAAATTCAGGAAAAAGTCCTTTGAGGTAAAAAATTTGACCTATTTTTGCCCTTTTTTGGAAAAAATTCTCCATAAATAGGGTATTTTGGCGACTTTTGACAACACCCATTTTAGGCCTAAAATGCCCATCTTGGGCTAAAAATGCCTATTTTAGGCAAAAATTGCGGCGGTTAGTGTACCTGGTGCGGCGGTTAGTGTACTGGTGTACGGTTAGTGTACCTTAGGAGGGGACCCCCCTCCCCCCAGGAACTACACTGACTAGAACTAGAGCAGAGCGTGACAACAGTATTAGATACCCACACAGTAAATGAACAGCGAAAGTAATTGATTCGTACGTGACCCCCAAATGTGGATATGGTGACGTGAAAATTTTACTGTTTCGTTTTCTTCTCAATCGGTTCTCAATAATGAAACTAGTACAAAATGTGCTACAAAATGTTGAACTTTCCCTGAAAAGTTTGCTTTTGCTAAAGGAAAAGGCATTCATTGCGTTACAACTTTATTGAACTTCTAAAAGCACGCAAATAGCATTGAACACACAACCTGGCAAAAATAGCCTAAAATTGGCGTTTTTTGTCCAAAGTAGGGGTTGCACCTACTTTGGCCAGCTTGCACCTAAAAATTGGGGGGTTGCACCTAAGTTGCACCTAGTGAATTTTGAAAAAAAACCTGTGTCGGCTGTTTTTATGAACTGTCGGGTATCGGCATACCCCCGATACCGATTCCTGGTCTCCACTGTCTTAACGGTGGCCCGTTTGATTTTTTAAAAGGTATTCCCGATGTGAATGTTCGTTTCGAGTGAGAGTGAAAACTGAGTGAGTCCGATCCCCATAAAATGGACAATATTCTTGCGACTTGATGGCTCAGGCTACAGTCCGGACGATAATGTTTCACCTGGCGCCAATTATACGTTGATGCTTTTGGACGCCGATGCGCCTTCTGGGATGCAAGCCGTTTGGTATGTATAGTGTTTCCTTTTTATGCAAGTCAAAGGGAACAAGCTACCCCACGTTATAACTCAACTCCAGTTTGGGGTCGAGATTTCAGAAACCAATGAAAGATTAAGAATGTGTCCTTGTTAATCCAAGCACGACACTCAGCAGCAAACATGCTTAAATGTTTCATTGACATGCTGGCAGAGCGCACGTGCAAAGCTCACAGCGAGCATGTGAAACATTGTTGTTGTTAGATTCCACAGGCAAACTCTGACACGTTTTTGCCAGCTGCCTGATTGAATCGAAATTGTAATCTCGACCTCAACTGGAAGTTCAGTTATAACACGGGCCCGCGCGTTTCCTTGGACCAAGAAAAGCAGGAAACACTATATGTATGTGCTGCTACTGCAGTCTGACCTCTTGATAATAAAACCCAATGCTTGCAATTTCTGTTTTCGTGCCGCACGTCCGCACTTGATCTTTTGTAGTTTTCTGTATTCAGTACTCCATGTGCTTATTGTGCCAGTTTTGTCACTTTTAACTTGATAGATCGTAATATAACTGACTGAGAACCAGGTGTGTCTGTCCCCAAATCTTCGCCTGCCCCACTGCCGATGACCTTGTGCACCGCCAAGTCTTTCAGAAACCGGCAGCTGAAAAGACCGATTGCTCTGCAAGTCGCAAGAGAGAAATTTTCTTTTCCACGTGTTTCAGCAGAGGCTCGACGAACCCCGTTGTGTTGCCGTTCCTGCACTGGATGGTCGTAAACATATCGACACCAACATTTGATGTTGTCAACAAGTCAAACAATCCTGAAGCAATCGCTTTGTACGACTATGCGCCCTGCTGCCCTGCACCCGGTTAGTCGGTTGGTTGGCTGATGTTTCAAAAATATATGCAGCGTCCTGTTTTGGATGTGTCCTGGCTGGTCGGGGGTTAGAGATCTGGCTGGGTGTACCAGACATCCGTCACCCGACATCTGAAAGTGCCAGACACACCCGACATCGAGGCGGAAAATCCGACATCCGACAGTTATCAGAAAAATCAAAAAATACCCTCGGCCAGCTGCAGTGTAGTTCCTGGTCCGGAGGGGGAGATAGCGGACCCCCCGTTTTTTTCGGAGGGGGAGATAGTGTACCCCCGAGGGGGGGGAAGGGGGGGGAAGACCCAAATTCGGGAAAAAGTCACTTTTTGAGGTGGAAAATTTGACCTATTTTTGCCCCTTTTTGGAAAAAATTCTTCATAAAAAGGGTATTTTGGCGACTTTTGAGAACATTGACCTAGAAATCACACATTTTAGGCCTAAAAATGCCCATTTTAGGCCTAAAAATGGCCATTTTAGGCAAAAATTGGGGGAGATAGTGTACCCGGAGGGGGAGATAGGGGGATAGTGTACCACCCGAGGGGGAGATAGCGTACCCGAGGGGGGGAACCCCCCCTCCCCCCCCCCAGGAACTACACTGGCCAGCTGTGAAATTGAAGCAAGAAATTGTGAATTTGGTTTCAACAGCAGTCTCAATCCAAAGCGATACGGCACCTCTATTGGGCTTTGGGGGAATTTACTGTCGTCAGTTGTTATATGAGAGAGATTCCAGTGCAAACTGGGCTATTACAATGAGCGTAGAGACTGTGATATATTGAGTGGTGCTTGGAGTACAACCTAGAGTATCTATGTACGTGTGTCCATACGTGTTGTCTCACACCATTGAAGCGTGCGTGGTTTCCGGTGGAATTTATATGCCAAAATAACGCCTTTTCATTCGATGCATAAGACCGAGGCTCAAATCTATTGCAGGTTCCGGTCTGCATCGTTACGTCTATCTGGCCTTCGCGCAGCACACACCCATTCCACAACCCGATCCCTCATATCTACTTCGCAATTCGTGTTGGTCGGAGCGGGCGCATTTCGAATTGAATGAATTTGTGCACGATTATTTGCATCGTGCGCCCGTGGCTTCTGATTGGTTCGTCACACATTGGACGCCCGAGGTTGGTTGGACGATGCGTAGAACCGTGTCAATCAACTTTGAGCGCAAGTACTAGCTACGACCACGGCAAAGGCAACGGTACGTTGTGCATCGGCGGAATTAGTGACGCAACTGTATCGCAAACTGCGGTTCAACTAAACTGTGCTTTTGTGTTGCCGCATTTATGGTCGTATGGTGCTTGCCGTCAAATTAATAAAAGGCTCGGAGTTGCAATTTTTCTGCAACTGTCTTGACTGTGGCGATTCCTGTCAAGTCCTGAGAAATACATAACGATGATGGGTCCTTTGCAAATTGACCGGAAATTTTTTGCGGGAATTACACGTATTTTTGTGACTCTTGAAAACATCAAATCCCGGTGTCTTCCTGGGTGTCGATGCCCCCTGGCATGAAATCACCTTCATATGCCGCGCAGTTGCATGCCAATCGACTTTGTGTTGTTCCTGCTTGCTGAAAGTGACCAATGGAGGGCATGTACTCTGAATCGGCCATCATGAATTACTATCGGCAGCACCCGGGTATACTTGCGTATTTTTCCGCAAAATATATTTTTGGAAAAAAAACCGTTTTTTTCCCAAATATTTTTCCAGTACTTAAGGATACCCATAGTCCAAAAACGCCTATTTTGGAGAAAATTTTGTCGGGAAATAGGCTAAAAACAGGCTAAAAATGCACTTTGAGATTAAAAAGTGCACATTTTGAACTGTTTAGCACCGATTTACATTGGTTTTGACAACATCCTTTCGCAACCTTTGAAAATATTTCGGAAATTTTTGGAAAAAAACCGTTTTTTTCCAAAAGTTGCCACTTGGAAAAATTTCCGGAAAAATAAAAACGTATTTTTCCGGGCCTCGGAAAAAAACAGTTTTTTTGGTTTTTTTTTCGGAAAAAAACGGTTTTTTTTCCGGCCCGCAAGTATACACCCGTGTAAAGAAAATGAAAGTATTTATCCACTTCTGATCTACCCCGATGCCGCCGATGGTGATTCGTGATAGCCGATTCGATGTATGTATATGATCTCCATTTGTCAGATATGGCAAGCCGCAACGGCTCTTCGTCGATTGGCGAGCAACTGTATTTTGTATCCCTCACATAATTTCTCATCAGGGGGACATCGAGGCCAGGGGGACATCGAGCCTGAATCACTTGAAAAATATCGACCTCTTACTCTGCAATCGGAAAAATTATTGTTTTTTTTTTGAAAATGCACAATAAACGTACCTGAAGGTTGGACCAATCATGGAGCAGAAGCTGTCACGTGACCGGGACGTGAGACAGCAGTTGTGGCATGACGCTTGGAGAGCGGTGTCGAAAAGTGGCCGGAAAGGAAGACGAAAGAAAAAAACGAAAAAAGCGGATTCTGATCGTGAAGATGATGATTCTGCCCGTTCTGTGATCGTTTGAAGTCTTGTCAAACCAGTCGTTCTCTTTATCGTGCCCGACTTTGGCTGATTTTGGCGATTATCGCCTATCTGCTGTTTCAACAACGCTTCTTGATCTGGCCCTTATAAGGAGGGCAGAATGTACAATAATGATAATCGAATGATAATATGTTGATTGCTGTCTGTCGAACAGTAAAATTATGTTTGTTTCGGTTGGGGATAGTTTGTATGAGAAATTTCAACCTGTTGCGTCATCCTACGCTTGCATGTCAAGTGGAAATATCTTTTGCTTTTTTTGTCTTGTGCGCAAAAAAATTCAGTTTTAGGAGGAAGATATTTTTTTCGTTTTTTGGTCTTTTCAGCCAACATTAAACAATGGAAGCACTGGCCTTCATTGGACTGTCGGAGCAGAAAGCAAATGAAACATTGAAGAATGTTCCACTCACTGAATACATCAACGAAGTTGTCAGACATGTTCGCGCAGTTTTATTTCGGTTGTTACATTTTCTTCGAAATTTATCCCAAAAAAATACATTTTCAGGTGAAAAGCCAAGGCACGAGTGATTTGCCGAAAGCCCAGGGCAATCTCCTGTACCAACTGTGCACCAGGGTCAAACCGCAGTGTCGGGTCAATGCACCGCTGATTATCAAACACATTTGTAATGGTTGGATAAAACGGAAAAATTTTTGGTCTCCGCCAGTGGTGTCGTTTGGGTTTGTAGGGTATGAGAAATTTTTAAATGTTTGGTGACACCCCCCTGGTATGGGAAATTTTTCATTTTTGGGGGTATGCATGGGAAATTTCCCGAAAATTGGGCTGGGTATGGGAAAATTTCGATTTCTCAACGACACCACTGGGCTCCACTCCACAAGTTTAGCGCGAGATTGGCCTATATTCTCATCAACTGTGAAGAAAATTCAGTTTTATGGTCACAAATCTTAGATGCTCACGAACTCACAGTCCGATGCGCCGTTTTTCTCCTGAATGGCAAATGTTTTGGAATGGTCTTATATGCAACAGCAGATTTTCAAGTTTTTGCTCCCGAATGTGGACGGTTGCGCGACGAAACAACGACGAATAACAATACTGTTTGTGCCAAGAAGCGACTGCATAAACCAACTACCCCGTCATGAGACTGTACGTCAGCTTCACACGCAAGCATTGAGCACTATTTTAAACTAAGACATTTTATGATCTGCTGAGCTTAAAAGTTGCTTGTTGGCTCCCTGAGCGAAGTCTTGGATATTGAGTAAATCTCAAGTTGCCCTCATTTCAAGAAGTGCGAAACGCATGCGTCTCAAAGCTGGCAACAGTAACTGTCTCACGGCGACGCAGCCAACGTGCACTACTCCGTTGCAGGTAATATCCGGTCGGAAGCCCAACTGACAGCGGCATTGGACTATTTGTTGCATCACACAGCTAGAGGATCGTGCAATGAATCAGATTTGATGCGCGAATGTGGGGCCGGGGTGGTGATCAGTGATGATCAAGTGGAGGATACGGTAGGTGGATGGGTGGGTTACGGTGGAACTGGTAGCTCATGCTCGTGTTGTTCACGAGCTTACAGAGCTCCTGTCGTTTATTCATTGATTTGTGCACCTAAAACTGATATCTTTTCAGTCAGTATGTGTTAAACTTCTTGAGCGCCAAAATCTGAACTTTTGAATGCACGACCATTTTCGATCGGGCGGCGCAACAATGACAACATGTTGTTGTTGTTGTTGTTGTTGTTGTTGGTATTGTTGTGGGGTGACCACATAAACCGAAAACTGATGGACGTTTATTTTCTTTGTCAGGTGTCAGCGATAATGTTGAAACACAAGGAGGCGCTCATAGCGGAACGGTATTCATACAACGTTGGCAAGATATTGGGTCAGTGACATTTTGGTGTGCATTTATTGGTTGTTTTGAACATTTGTCGTGTGTTTGTATTTCATAATCGATTTTACAGGAGAAGTCAAGAAGGAGCTCAAGTGGGCGGATGGAAGCAAGTTGAAAGGCGAAGTCGACTTGCAGGTGGGCCGTTTCCATCGTTTGCTTGACCTTGCATCAGATCGGCTGATAGTTTTGTCGTCAAATAAAATGGTCGAACAAGCAATAATACACGAGCCCCAAATGAGCGCGATAATAATACATGTGCTTTGACGACAAAATGCGACGATACGATTTGACGACATTACTGTAAGCCATCGGATCAATTCACGAACAAATTGCGCACGCCAAATTGTGCGATCACTTTTTTTGACGCCGTTCCGTTTCGACCTACTCCCGAAGTCCGTAGTAAAGGTAAGAGTAACCTCTTCCAAATTTAGGTGCTCGAGTTGCTCGGCCCAAAAACGGCTGAAGAACTGGTGCCGGCGAAAAAGACCAAATCCAAGTCCGCCACCCCGGCTGCTGGGCAGAATAAACCGGCGAATGAAAAAGAGAAGAGGAAGCAAACAGAACAAAATGGCGAAGTAACAGCTGACGAATGTTGGTCATTCTGTATGTTTTCGTATTCGCACACCGACGAGGCCTGGCACCTCGCCCGTCTGTGAAAACAGGCAAAACTCACTGCTGCTACATTATCGCTATAATTAATTCGTCGTGCGAAGCAATGTGAATCGTTTGTTGTTCGCTTCGACCTCTGTTTTCACAGACGAGCAATGCACCAAGTCATCGTCAGTGCGAACGCACCAGATGGTCATGTGAAGCCGAAAACACCCTCGAGCTGGTTTTTTATTGTCCTGTAAAACAAACGAGACCCGATTTGGTCAGATCACCAACCACGCTAGGCCATCGGAAACTGATAGGATGCATTCGCGTACTGAAGATGTCCCGGTGCACGACGCGTCTGTGAGAACAAAGGTCGAAGCTCGTAGCTATAAACACGCTGCACCACTCACACGATGGGCTACCTGTTTCAGTCACGGACGGCGCGCGGACAATTGAAGAGCTGATGCGAAAGAAGGTGCACTTCCACAAAGTTGGCGAGAATTACAAAACTGAGGGTTACGTGACCACGCCGAACACGATGACGTTGATTGCTGAACATTTGAAGAAAACTGGTGGAAAGGTACCATTATTTTTTACTGAATTCCGATCACCAATGGTATTATCAATCTGGTGATCTAATGAGTTACTCTACCTTGATCACGTGAGCTTTTTCAATTGGTGGACACGTATTTCGAGGTTTACTGATAGAACTAGTTTCAACCGGCGTAAACGTCGTTCCCTGACAGCGAATGTCCGCCTTTTACGCTGGTCGACAGCTATGGTGTCAGTAAAACACTTAACTCGCTTGAATTAGAAGTCGCGGACTCTGGCAGGACAGGATCATATACGAGCAATAAGATCTTCTCGAGGTAGGGTTAGGAAATTTTTTTCCCGCGGAGTTTCGCGCAGGGAGGGAAATTTCCCGTCCCCGTTTCCCGGGAAATTTTTTTTGATAGTGGCATTTCCCGCGGGAAATAGTGCCTGAAAAATCCCGCGGGAAATCGGCCATTCCCGCTTTTTCCCGTTCTTGGACCATTTCCCGCGCGGGAATTCCCATCCGTAATTCCCGTGGAATTTCCCGCGAGAAACGGAAAATCGAAATGATCAGATAATTTTTTGTTGGCTTTTCTTTAGTATGGGTTGGGAACAGACTTCTTGTTCATGAAAATCACAACCCAGAGCAGTTGACTTAGACTGCTGTTTTCAACTTTCAATTTGGCGGCTCACGCACTGAACCGATCAATCAAGAAAGTCACGGATTTAATGGTACGTGTGTGTAACTAGAATGCTCGCTTGAACGTGTCTCAGCATGAACAGGCCTGAATTCTTGGTAAATACTGTTATACAGTTGTCGGTCATCCTCAAAAAGCAACATCACCTTTAAGTGTCCTTCTTTTACATTGCCAGCTTACATGAACAGACAACAGGAATTGCCATCCACTTTTTAAAACATCATAGCTGCCAGCTATTGCGTTAGCAACTTCTCAAACCAAAAACTAGGGCGGGAAATTCACGGGAAATATTTGTTTTCCGCTGGAAATTTACGGCAAATTTCTATTTCCAGCGGGAAATTTAAGGGAAATTCCTACTTTGCGCGGGAAATCTACGGGAAATATCACCATTTCCCGCCGGAAATTTCCCGTTTTCCCGCATTTCCCGCGGGAAACGGGCCTTTTCCCGCAATTTCCCGTCCTTCAAAATTCTGAAAATCATTTCCCGCGACATTTCCCGTCCTTCAAAATCCCATACTTTCACTTACCGCAAGATTTCCCGGACCTTTGGGGAAAACGGGTAATTTCCCCAACTTTACCCGTCCTTCAAAAAATTTCCCGCGCGAGCCCTATCTCGAGGCCCTTTTTGGAGATCAATTGGCTGGAGGTGTTCACACCGACGAGGCCTGGCACCTCGCCTGTCTGTAAAAACAAGCCGAAACGCGCACAACTCACTGCTGTTACATCATACATGCAATCCAATCACCAAGTCTTTCTTTTGTTCACAATTCTCAACTGGTTTCATATTCAGGTTATCACTCGATTTCCACCCGAACCAAACGGCATTTTGCACATTGGCCATGCGAAAGCGATCAATATTAATTTCGGTTACGCTAAGGTGGGTGATTGTGGTAAAAAAAACGTATTCTATTTATCTTAATTATGAAATTAAGAAAAAAAACTGTTGGATTTATTTCCAGGCATTTAATGGCGACTGCAATCTTCGTTACGATGACACGAATCCGGAGAAGGAGGAGGAACGTTTCTTTGTTGGTATCAAGGATATGGTCGAGTGGCTTGGTTGGTGTTGGATCAGTTTGATGTTGTGTTTTTGGTTTAGCTGGCGAAACCTAGGCGTAGTTAGATCTGCAAAAAAATTAAAATATATTTTTTTAATTCTTCTGCTGCCAACAAATCTTTTGTCATACTCGCATTCTTTGGTGAATTGTATTATATGGAAATTATTCTTAGCGAAAATATGGTGATCGGGTCTTGGCACCGAACTTACCGAAACTCAGGACTTTGCAAGATTTACATGCGGGTTTCTGGGCCGATGAAAACGGTCGCAGTCAGCTTTGGATAATTATGATGTTGACGAAAGAGTTCTCCGCAAAATTACGTTTTGAGTTAGTTTAGCCATGAAGAAGTGGTCCCATATGAAGGGTCACCACAAAGTTAAATTGAAATATTCGCCATAAAGAGGGTTTCACTTGTGCCTCGTTTGCGGAAAGCGGACATTGCTCACAATCAGGCTACAAACCGACGCGTATTACGCATTCCTCGGACAATTTCGACCAACTTTACGAATGGGCAGTGAAATTGATCAAATCCGGCGACGCCTATGTGTGTCACCAGCGGGCGGAGGACATCAAGGGATTCAATCCACCACCAAGTCCATGGAGGGACCGACCGATCGAAGAATCGTTGATTTTGTTCGAGGTTGACTGTTTGGCTGGCGGATGTTTCACATGGTTGAATGCTGCTGCTGTTGTTCATTAACTGCGCGCATTCCTTTGTTTGTCTTTGTCACCATTGTATACGCTGTACTGCGTAATGCGCTGGCCGATTCGGATACGATCAGTCTATCCCACTTATTATGACGTTATCGCGTGAAGTGGGAGGATGAAAATTGATAGATGTCTGAATCTTCTCGACGATATTGTAGGCCAGTTTCTGGTGTCGAATCCGGTCATTATCAGTACGGTC
>JASAMV010002532.1:0-35805 GCA_030248065.1 Rhynchonema sp. JSB1_4 | reverse complement strand
GAATTGTCGGACGTGGCGAAGTACATGACCGGTGTACTGTCAAACGGTTCGGTCAGACCTTGCGAATCAATCGCAATGTATGGTGACCGAAATTCCTCCACCGGCGCACCACCTCGGTACAATGAGCGCTTGTACACGTTCGGCTTCATCACATTCATGTACAGCGGGCCAGCCAATCTCGACTCGGCCGCATGGTTGAGCAAGGCGAAACAGGCCATCGGGTCCCGTTCACCCGCGGTGTTCAGGCTGTTCTCCACGCCCACCGTGCTGATGGGCTGCATCAGTTCGCAACACACATGCACGCTGCGCAGATAATATTGCAGCATCAGATCACCAGCCTCCAGCAACAACGCTGTGGTAGGCACTTTTGATGGGTCCCTGGTGCCCATGACTGCGGTACTGATCTTAGCACCAGCCAAATTGCAGAATTCACGGCCCACTTCGACAATACGCAGCTCAACCTGCTGTCGATCCAGTGGCTTGTTTGTGGCCGTCATTTCGTCTGTCAGGATCTTGGAGAACGATTTTGCACAGTGCAACACTGTGGCCAGCACCAGGTCGACAGGTGCCTCGTTCTCGCGCCACGCGATTGGTTGTTGTTTCAGGTCTTGTTTGAAATCATCACGTGCGTTCAGCAGCACATCAGGTGCTTCAACACCATTCATGCACGTGAGTGGATTGGTCAAGCGTCCACTTTCAACGAACTGCAGCATGGTTTGCAGCGAACCACGCAAAGGACGCATAATTTCGTCATCGTACCGTTTGGGATCACACACAGCAAGCACGTACATGCAATCAATGCCCTCTTGCACGTCTTGTGCGGCATACCAGTACTTGCACTGTGTGGATTCGTCGTTCAAATTGCCCATATGCATACGGTCCAGCCAGCCAGCATGGTACATGTCTGCACCTGGCACCTCACCGGCCGTATAGGCAAAATCACACGGTTTATTTTCAAGATACGTGCTGCTCGTATAGCGACGCATCTTGTCTTTCTGGGCCTTCATTGTGTGACTGTCGCGCATTATGTGCAATGTGCCCAATGTCATCATCTGGTGCGATGGGCCACCATGCTCCTCATTCATACTCATGGACATTGGCAGTTTGCGCGAATCAAACACGATCGCGGACATGTCACAGCCAAATGCGCGCGCAAACGCAACTTGGTCACCGTGTTTGCGATTGCGACGGTCCTGATCATGGGTACCGTGCATATAGAACACGCCGGCGTTCTGTAGGTCATTCACCGACGGATCGTCACAAAACAGCTGCTTGAACTCATCACACGGTTCGTCTGAGCCGGGTTTGTTCACACAACCCGCTTCAATGATCCACACGACACCTGTGAAGAATGCCACCTGCAGCAGCACCAGAATGTCGTAATCACACCATTCCTCTGTCGTGGTGTGAATCACCTCGTGTGTGGTCCAGTAGGGCAGCACGCCCCACTTCTCCATGCACATGTGCATGAGCAGCTCGTTCGCACTTTTGGTCTTCTTTTTCAGTGCCGTGAAGAAGCTCGTATCGAAATCTGTGGACTGGAAGTGATCGAATTCAGCATCGATCATGGCACCTCCCAGCATTCGACGAGCACGCATGGCGATCTTTGTGAACTCCACAAAATGGTCATATGAGTCCACCACAATGACCTGTTTGATCACGCCCAGTGGCCTACGTGCGGCCAACATGCACTGATACCAGCTCATGATCAGATTGTACATCATCGTGATCTTAGCTGATGTGTTCTGAGCACGCGCACCATATTCCAGCGTGACAATGCCCTTCAAGGCAGTCACCATGTATTTGTGCGTGTTTTGAATGCCGATGTAACTGGCGGCCTGTTCCATCTTGTGCAGCACTGCCTGCAGCACTTCAGCCGACAAATCACGAGCCGTACACGCCAAGTACAGCACTCGTGTGTTTTCGAACATTTTGGCCATGCCCCGATATGAGTTCGGCACAGCGCACGGCTCATTGGTGTTTGCTGCATTGCACACACCATCCCAGCCCGTGCGCATCGGGTCCAACATAGCCATATGGTGATTCGGCATTCGTTTGTTCACCGAGATCACACCCGGTTTCATAGCATCGAACCAACCGATTTTGTTGTTCTTGGTGTCACGACCAAAGAAACCTTTGGTGGCCACGGTCATGTGGTCCACCTGTCGCAAATCGGTGTTTTTCTCACGTTCGATTTCACTGAACGGCACTGGCAGCATATGCCCGGTCGACAGGGCCTCCTGACGCTCCTCATAGCGCCGGCTGATGTTCAAACCGTCAACCGGTTTGTGACGTTGCGCGCGTCCAAACAGGTCCACCTGACCAATGTGCAACACCTTGCACAAACGACGCAAGCGCAGCAACGGGCTGCCAGCAAACACGCCCCGCAACCAGTCACTGTGGATGCGGTCGGGCTGTTTGTCGTTCACCATCACCATTGGTCGGTTCAGTGGATCCGGGTCCCAAAAATTCACCTCTGAGGACCCAGGGGCCCGGTCCATCTTGCGGTACTGTTCCAGTTTCAGACCCAGTCGGTGCAACGGCTCACCCGTGAGCGTCACAGTGCCTTGTGGTGTCTGGAATTTCATCACACCAGCACCTTGCGAGTTAGCAACACTCGCACCTGGGGCAGGTTCATGTGCCCCGGCACTGGGATCCGGCACCGAATCCATCTGGGTGTCGGTGCCCTCACTGGCACCTGTGGTCGTACTGGAACCTGTCGTCACCGGGTCGGTGTGGGTGACGGACTCCCCGGCAGCAGCCTGCAGCTGCTCCTGAGCCACCTCCATGTCTACCTCGTCACCACCGCCCAACAGCAACTCCTCCTGTTCTGCAGAAATCACCTCCTCACCTGGATCGGTCCGTTTTCGAGACTTCGATCGTTTGTCTCGTTTGCTCATCTCGGCTCAGTCACTTGCCGTCCAACGATGTTGTTGTTTTCGCAGCGCTGAATTCACAATAATCGAATGCGGGATATGATAGCAGCAATCGGAAATTTGAATCTGGAAAAGTGGAATGAAGCATCACTTGCGCTCACACACACAAACATCACAGCAAAGTAAACGCGCGAGCGAACAATGTGGGCTGCCGCATTAATTTTCACAAGCCGCCTCGACCGGCATAATGGCTTTTAAGTGCTCCCCGCACAACAGCGTCAGCCTCACACCGCATGAGCGAGCTGCAAGCCAAATTCACGGTCGTTCTCAACAGGAACGCCCCCTTTTTGGCCTCAAAATGTGGAACTGCAACACTGCAGCCGTCAGTGGCCACAGACAGAACGACTAATTGAGTGCCTCAGTGACACAGACTGCCAGGCCCCGGGGGTAGATCTCCCCCCAGGGTCTTTTCGACCTGGCCCTAGGCAAAACACGCCCAAAATATCATTCCGCCCATTTTCACAGACTGCCACAGCAGAAATAGCTGTTTTCCTCACAATTTTGAGCCGAAACGTGGGCAAAACGTTCGGGCCGGAGTGGCCAACTCCCGGCTTTTTGGGGTTTTCGACCTCGCACGTCTGCGGAAACGAAAAATCGGAGCAAAATTCAGCTCCCCCCCAGTTGCGCAACACCAACGCAACTTTTCACAGGCTTTGGCGGCATTTCAGTGGCATCGGCCCACCTCTCCCTGCGATCCAGCGGGATTCCTGCGGTCTAAAACGTTATTGCAAACAAAATGAGAAAAGCAAAATGCGAAACGAAAAGGAATATTCGTCGTCCTTTTTCGCAGAATTTCTCTTTCTTTGTTTTGCAATTTACGGTCCACGGACCGTAAAGTCTCGTTTCGGTGCGTCACTTTCCATGCGTCTGGGGTCACCACACCTGCAGTGGGGATAACGCATTCGCACATGCAAACAAAACATGGCGCACGTAAGCGCCAACAAAACAAAACTGAAACATCAGTTAGTTCAACGCAAAAGGGCTCGTTTCAACAGAGCCAACGCAAAATTTAACGAAATAAACGGCACAGCCCGGGCAAAGGGCTGGTCAAACGTAAAATCACGTGATAACTCAACGAAATAAAGTCAAACGTAAACGAAACAGATAAAATAATAAAATTATAAAGCAAAATAATATGTGTACTATATACATTATGTACAATTTTGCTCCTCCGTCAGAGTTACTGCTCCGACGCGTCCGTGCCCCGCAAGTTGTAGCGCGCATTCGACTTTCTGCCGCTTTTCACAACTTGCTTCAGCTGAAACTTCTGCGTTTCGGGCACATACACAACCGAGTGACCAGTCCACACCTGTTCATGCGAAATCTCGTCGGCACAACGCGAGATTTTATCGAGATTCACTGTGAATCGCTGGGTATCACCCTCATCCAGCCGATACACCTCGATCGTGTTGTTTCTGAACACGCGCGTCACCATGAACGGACCGGTGTGACTGCGAGCGAACTTGTAGTCCTCGCCTTTGGCCACTTTCGGGTCATACACCCAGACCCGTTCACCAACCACAATCGGTTTCAATTTCGCCTCGGCTTTGGCGCTCATTCGTTTGTGCCTGAGCTCGACTTTGTCCAGTCCGAGCTGCACTTCGCGGTAGATTTCGGGAATCGAGCGCACCATTCGGGTCACATAGTCCGGATTGTCATTGTACTTCTGCAGTACACATTCGTCAAACACCGTGTTGGCCGGCAGACGCATCGGTCGACCATGCTCGACGAAGAACGGACTCAGACCGGTGCTCACTTGTGGCACGGCATTGTAGTACAGAAGCACCATCGGCAGCACTTCATCCCAGTCACTGTTGCCAGGCGGCAGCGCGCGCGCCAGCATGTTGATGATCGTCTGATTGGCTCGTTCAACCAAGCCATTGGACTGGGGGTGGTATGTGGTCGTCACGTTGTGCTTCACACCAAACGCGACATTTATGCCCTCGTGCAGTTTGCCTGTGAACTGTGCGCCCTGGTCTGTGACGCACACGCGCGGCACGCCGTGTTCACGAATGTACTGAATGTACATGTCAATCACGGTCTCAGCGGCCATGTCCGGCATCGGATAGGCATTGACGTACTTCGAAAACGCGTCAACCAGGACCAGCAAATAGACATTGCCCCTTGACGTCATCGGCTTCAACGTCAGAATGTCCATGTGCACTCGCTCGCTCGGCGCGAACGTTCGTTCTAACGAACCAATCGGCGGTTTCAGCCGTCGATGCTGACCCGACACAGTGGCACAGTCAAAACACGATGCGTAGTGTTTGGACGCGTCCTTTAGCATTCCCAGCCAATGGAACTCGCGCCTCAGCCACATGGTCATCTTATCGACGCCGAAATGACCACCCAGTTCATGCACCTCCTTCAGCAGGTCCTGTTGCATGCTTTTCGGCACACACAACTGCACTCGACCACCTTTGTCATACACGTGCCGAATGATACTCGTGTCGTCCACGAAATATTCACCGAAATGTTTCTCGATGTATTTGTCAAATTCGGTTTCCGGCTCGGGCAGCGGTTTCAACGGATGCTCCAGCTTGAGCTTCAACCGCGCCAAGAATTCATCGCCGGCTTGTTGTTCGATGATCTTGTCACGAACATCGGTACTGACCTCTTCGGTCGTTTTGCCGGTCAGCTCGACGTGCATCTCATTCGCGTCAGGCACGTCATCGTTCTCCGGGATCGTCGTCAGCGACGGTGCCTGTTTGATGCGACGTCGACGCGTGCCGACTTTCATCACCGTGACGTTTTCGCATTCGTCACGCAGTTGTCTGAGGTCCGCCTCTTTCGTGATCGGCAGACAGTCACCATCAGACGCGCAGTCACAGCGCACTTTGCTCACGTGCGCCACGAGATCACCCTCGTTTTCGGCTTCATCGAACAGCTCATCGACGTCAAACTCGATGTCGTCATCGTCAAACTCGTCGTTCGACCAATAATCCGAGTCACAGTCAGACTCGTCAGCAGCACACGAATTCACAGCCACATCAGCAGGCTCGGCAGAGTTCTTTTCCTGCCATTCGATCGCCTGCTGTTCGGACTCTTTGATCATTCGATCGATCTCGTTCCGAAACCAGTTGGCACGATCGATCTTGTCTTGCGGATCGTGCAGATCTTTTGGAATTCGGCTGAGGCAGTCGGGCACGTGATTGCCACGACCGGGCGTGTACACCACTTTTGGGTTCATCATCGCGATGCTGGTGACCCATTTCTCGACACGCTTGTTGCCTCGCATGCGCTGATTCATGCAATCCTGCATGGCAACATGGTCAGTCACGACCAAAATGTCATGTCCACGCAGATAATTGTCGAACTTGTCCAGAGCCCACTTGATGGCCAGACATTCGAGTTCGGTCGCGCTGTAATTCGACTCAGCGGCGTTGGTGGCGCGTGATGCATAGGCCACCGGATGCAGTTTGTCATCCGAACCGATCTGTTCGAGCACGGCACCCAAACCAGCCGAACTGGCATCCGTGCGCACCACCCATGGTTTATCCATGTCGGGATAGACCAACATGACGGGTTCACTCGTCAGTCTGCGCTTCAACTCGTTGAACGCTTCATCCTGCTGCTTGGACCAGCGGAATTGTTCATCGACCTTCATCAGTCGGTTCAGCGGCGATGCGATCTTCGAGCAGCCGGGAATGAACTGTCGGTAGAAGCCGACCATTCCCATGAAGCGACGCACGCCCTGTTTGTTCACCGGCGGCTTCATGTCACAAATTGCCGCCACTTTGTCCGGATTCGGGCGAATGCCCTCGGCGTCCAACACGAAGCCCAAATATTTGACTTCGGACTGCAGGAAGTTGCATTTCTTCGGCTGCATCAGCAAGCCGGCCTCTTCCAACCGTTCAAACACACGTTTCAGCACCTCCATGTGCTCCTCGACAGTCTGGGTCGCGACAATCACGTCGTCCAGGTACACAAACACCCGTGTGTCAAAATCGCGGAACACACGATTCATGATGCGCTGGAACACCGGCGGGGCGTTCGACACGCCCATCGGCATCATGTTGTACACAAATGTGCCGAACGGTGTTGAAAACTGGGTCTTGTGCTTGTCATCGGGATGGATACGGATCTGATGGAATCCTGAGAACAGATCCATCGTGCTGAAGACCCGTGGCTTGCCAGCGCCAATCAAATCGAGTATTTCCTGCGGTCGAGGCAGGGTGTATTTGTCTTTGATCGTGATCGCGTTCAGTTTGCGATAGTCAACGCAAATTCGCAGACTGCCGTCCTTCTTTATGATCGGCACGATCGCGAAGCACCAATCACTGTCTGACGGTTCAATAATGCCGGTGCGCAGCTGTTCTTCCAACTTTTGCCTGCACATTTCACGATACCGGTAGGGCAGCCCCCGAGGGGACTCGACAATCGGGGGATGGTCTCCCGTGTTGATGCGGAACATTTGCTCGGTGCCAGCGTCAGCGCGGTCCGAGTCGAACACGTGGAAGGCACGATGATGCTCGTGCGCCAGACTCAGGAACAGTTCGATTTCAGTACGCGTGGCATTCGAGCCAACCAGCGTTTTCTCCAGCTTGCCTTTCAACGCCTCCCAGCGCTGCTCAGGCGTGGCATCGGTGCCCAGCAGCGAGCGTTCATGCTGCTGCACCTGATCGCTGATCACTTTGCGCACCTCGAGCATCGTTTCAGCCGCCGTCTGCGGCAACTTGTCCGCATTTTTCGGTCGTTCGGTAATGTTGTCCATCTCGACCAACAATTTCTTGTAGCGTGACTTCGCTTCTTCGAACGTCACTGGACAACCGTGTTTCTCGCTGTTCACATAGTACGCGTACGGCTTGCAGTCCTTCAGACTGTGTTCAGGGTCGGTCTTGTCACAATACTTGCACTTGTACTGTGCAAATGGCATCTGTTTTGTCTCTTCATCGAGATCGAACATGGGATTGTCAACCGAGGTCATGAGCTGTACCGTGTCCAAGGTACCAGCATGCGAGCCCTTTTGCCATTTCAGAGTGTGGGGACCAAAGTTGCGCACTTCAACTTTGAAGCGGTTGTTGTCATCAACCTGCACCACACCTTCGACGATGAAGTCCGTCTCCACTCGCGGGGTCACTTTATGAACCCGATACCCAGTCAGCAGGTCGTATTCTTTCATTTCTTCTTCACTGATCGACTCAGGAACGACCTCAAACGCCATGAGCTGCCTGGAATACGGTTTCAGTTTCGTATTCTTCACAACGCGGCACTTGCCGCGAATCAGACGTTTGGCAGGCTCATGCACGAACGCCTTCATGGCCTTGACCTCAGGCGATGGGGGTGTCGGTTCAGTGAACTCGCGTTCGATCGGGTTTCCGGCCCGAATCGACTCGGGATCTGGATTCACGCAGCCGAAAGGCTTGCAGATCGGCACATCACTGCGCACTTTGTAGTTGTCAGGTGTGTACATTTCGGCATTTCGAGGCTCGGGCATTCGACAGCAGTTGGCGGCCATCATGCCAACCAACTCCTCGGCATTCATTCCCAACATGATGTCCATGTCCGAGTCGTTGCGCAGATTAACGGCAAAAGCCAGAAAACTGTATCGAGGTTCGTCCTCGACACCAACGATCACGCGCAACATCACAAACGGACCGGACATTTCGCTTGCCATTGCATTGTACGACGTCAAGCTGACCTCAGGCAAGTGGTCAAGTCTGGGCACTCGATAGCCCCATTGCCGTTCCAAGTCCTGTAGTGCCTGATGGTTGATGATACTGATGTTGCAGCCGGAATCAGCCAGCATTCGTGAGGACGTCCCCTCAACGAAACCATGCACATAGGACCGGAACGCGCCCGTGCGTTTAGGCCAACGCACCCACTTGCATTGCTCGTACGGCGGACATTTCGGTTCGGTTTCACGCTGTTTCTGTCCAGCGGTCGGCAAAACTCGAGGATTGAGCAGATGCTTCATCTCTTTGCAATGCTGTTCCTCCTCAGCCGACATTTCACGAATCGGTAGGTGGTCGTTCTTTGACCAATTGTCACGCGGGACCGAACATTTGGACATTCTGGCCGGTTCCTTCTTGACCGGCAACGGCCTGCCATCTGCTTTGGCTTTGGCTTCCTTCGCGGCAGCCTTTCTCTTTCGCCAGAACTCACGTTGCCGCTCTGTTCGCCGATCCTGCCGCAACGTACGGGTGTGCACTTTCGGGCCACACACCTGGTCTTCAGGCACGTCACCTTTCACGGGCGTGCTGGGTGGGGACGCGTGACCAACTTTGCGCCCAGCATATTTGGACCTATCACGATCCCGTTTATGCGGACACTCACGCGAAAAATGGCCCACCTCGTTGCAGTTGAAGCAGGTCTTGTCGTTGTTCGGTCGGATCACCTCCTGTTTTGGTTGCAACAACGATGACATGTCTTTTTGCGGTTGTTTGGCCTGGTCTTGGGACTTGCGTGGACAGTCACGCGAAATATGGCCAAATTCGTTGCAGTTGAAACATTTGCGCGGTCCAGCGCTCTGTTCGCGACCACGACCACGGAATCGGGACTTGTTGTTCTGACCGCCGGACGCGACGCCCTGGCTTTGTGATCGCTGTTGGGGCTGGTCATTCTGCTGACCGTTGTTGGAACGGCTCGACGAATAGCCGTGCGAGTTGTTGTTCATTCCAGACCTCCCCCTATTCGGAGGTCGAGACTGATCAGGCCTGGAATCTCCCTGGCCAGCAGCAGCAGCGGCGGCCTGCCTGTGCTTGTTAGCAACTTGGTAGGCACGCACAGACGCGATCAGTTTGGTCAGATCGTTTGTGGGCACTTGGAATTGTGCCAAATTCGCTTTCTGATCCATGGTCAGGCCACGCAGGAACACTGTGCGAATGTGTTCTGCAAACATGGCTTTCGATGCAGACGGGTACACTTGCAACACCAATTCGTTCACCCGTTGCAGATAAGTCTCAACCGTGTCACCGTTGAGCCACTTGAAGTTGGTCAGCTCGATTTCTGCTGTGAAATCGGCAGTGGCGCAGCCAAAAGTCACTTTCAAGGCTTCAGTGATCTCTTTGAAGCTGAATCGTTTGCTGCCGTGGGTTTCCCAGTATTGCACGGCGACTGGACCCAATGTCAGATAGAACACATAGGCAGCTTCTTGCTGTGTTTCGGCACCAATCTCACGGCACAGGTTGGACACTTTGCGAACAAATGCGCCGAAATGCTCTTTTTCATTGTAGCCATTGTATGTGGTCGGCCGCAACTTGCTTCGCATCACAACCAGCGAAGTCAACTGCTTGACTCGCTCATGGCTAAGCGTCCAAGTTGTTTGCAAACGTGTGCCGTCGCGTGAATAGTATTTCGACTCAAATTCACGCTCTTCTTCGTCGTCCGATTCAAACACAGCGGACATATCGCCCCCCCCCCGACGGGAGGTGCGGTCGGTCACAGGCCGTCCATTATTTTGGGCCGGGCTCGGGTTTTCGTTAAAATTCTGATTTGTGCATGGCTGCCAATTGGCCATCAATGCATCAGTGGACTGCAGATCAGGCGGTCCGGGACTCGCATTTGGCACGTTGTTCACGCGTGCAGCAGATGTGGGACGTATTGGGCTAGGCGGACGGGAATGCGAGGCTGAACTGGGCGGACCCCTGTAAGGAGGTCCCCCTCCAGGCGGGCCACCGGGCGGGTCACCCCCGCCGGGCGGACCCCTGCCCCCACCGCCAGCGCCAGCACCGCTGCCATTAGCAGCTCCTTCTCCCCCCAACGGACCGGCTCCTCCGGGATCCCCCGGTTGACCACCCCCTCCGGGCGGTTGGGCATTGGCTTGATGCGTCAGCGCACCAGCACGAAAAGTGCCGGTTGGGGTCTGGTTTGTGGTATTTGTGTTCATGTTTCGAACCCGATCACGGTTCGAGCTGTTGATGGCGGGCGGACCCAACACTCTGGTCGCTGCAGCAAAAGCGTCCCTGACGTCCTGATTTGTCCATCTGGTCACACGATCTTGTGCTCGCTGTTCAGCACTCGTGTTTACTTGTTGATTGCGGACTTGGATCGTGGCCACTTCAATGTTGGTCAGACCCCGGATCCAGAAAAATGTCCACAAATCAACCTCGTGCATGACCATGTTCGTCACATCGTCAAAATTGCAGCCACGATATTGGCCCGACAAATAGGCCTGCATTGCTTGCACAAATTGCGGGTTGACTTTCGACCACTCTTCCATGTTCACAGAGAACACGCCATCGTCGATTTGGCGGAAAATCATATGTGGTCGATTGTCCCCTGTCAGATCTGGTGGGGACAGCGGTTCAGGCAGCAACATTGCACCTTGGCCCGGGGCATGTTCAAACTCACGCAGAGTCGACTGCGGTCTGGCATCCCCCCCTGATGCCACAGGCCCGGGCGTGACAGTCAAATTTGGTGCGTTCTGATTTTGGCTCTCGGCGGCCAAATTTTGTTGCTGTTGTTGCGGATATTGAACTTGTTGCTCCGCAAAAATGGGCTGATTTTGGTGGGGAGTCGTTGGCCTGGGTGCGGGCTGTGGGGGATTGGGGGTTGACGTCAAACCAGGCCCCGCACCCGGCATGTCGTTCATGTCAATGCCAAGCCTGTCCAAGGCGCGCTTGGCTTTTCGGTTGTATTCAGCAGCGCTGGCAATAAATTGCTCGTTTTCGGCCAGCCTGCTGTCCTGTCGTGTACTCCTCCGGGGCACAACAATATCCGGTCGGGTGGATGGGCCGGGCTGATTTTCATCGACAACGGCTTGTTCGTCTGCCGCCTCAGCCCCAGCCGGCAGTCCTGCCGGCCCGGCCTGCATTTCGCCCACAGCCCCGTGGGGTGACCCGCCCGGTGGCCCGCCTGGAGGGGGACCTCCTTACAGGGGTCCGCCCAGCTCAGCCTCGCATTCCCGTCCGCCTAGCCCAATACGTCCCACATCTGCTGCACGCGTGAACAACGTGCCAAATGCGAGTCCCGGACCGCCTGATCTGCAGTCCACTGATGCATTGATGGCCAATTGACAGCCATGCCATCACGTCGGGCTCACCAATTGTGATCCTCCAAGCCACACCACCAAACATATGGACACGGCAGGGCTTGAACCTGCGTCTTCCGGCTGTTCTAACCAACTGAACTACGCGTCCGTCTGGCTGGCGTGCTTGAGCGTGCTCTTATACCTATGCAGCACCAAACGACTGCACGAACAAGGTATAACGTGTAACGCACACTAGCGCGTATACACACACAGCCTCAGTCAGTGTAACACACACTACTTCACGGGCTGTAGCACAGGTCAACGGATGACCACGATCACACCACCCCCCCCTTTTACGAAAGGTTCGGCCTCGAACCGACACTCTCTGTGAACCAGCGCAACGTGGCCCACAAGGAACTACGCACAAATGTACGCAAATCAACTTGTGTCCCGTCCACACGTAGCGCCACCTCCCCCTCTCAGAAGGTCTGACCCCAGACCGGCTCCTTGGCCGCAACTGCGGGTTGGTTCACTTGTCGGGCTCACCAATTGTGATCTGCTGCCGTCCTAGGGAGCTCGTCGACGGGGCAGATGCACTTGAGCACGCCACCTACTGTCACTCGCCAGACAGTTAGCAACGCGCCCGGACCGACAGGAGTCACGCCGAAGTGACCGTCTCAGCGCGCAAGTCAGCCCAAGGACCAAAATCCACACGCCTCGCGATGGCAACTCGGACGGCGTGGCTTGATCCTGGTGACAATCCAGTCACCCGCTTTCCTGCAATAAATGAAGCAAGCAAACGGTCTCAGGCAAGCAAGCACAAAAACCAATCAAGACAAGCCCAGCGATCTAGCTGGCTGTTTCGCTTCCACGTATTGCACGAAAAGCACCCCGAAGTCGACTTCAACAGCACGTTTTACGCTAAATAACGAATAAACGGAAATATAGGAATGAAAGATAGAATTCAACGATAATAATATCAATATCCAATAAAATATATCGCGACTCCAAAACGGGCAGAAAAAAACAAACGATAACTCTGAATTACGAGAAGGGATGAAACGGGAGAATTTACGAATTAGAAGAGAAAAAGGAAACGGCAATACAGTCCATCGCTGAGCCATCCATTTGAATTTCCATGCTCAGCCACAGTCAACACTGTCCAAACAGACGACTTTCAGTTTGCAGACGACGATATGAAGACGGCATATGTCCAATGTCACAAGCATTCTCACAGTCTATGTCACGCTCAAATTTTAAGCTCAGTGGAGTTTCGCTATCTCTTGGTAGAGCGACTTTTCGTTCCAGAAAAAACTGAATTTTTGCACAAATTTGAACGACCGGTGCAGAAACCCCAAATGAGTTGAAGGTCAAGTAACACCTGGACAGGATTACAATAGCTTCGAAATAGCTTATCATTACAACTTTAGCGGCTCAAACTAATGCTTCACACGGTGAGGGTGCGAAACGTTCCAAATATCGTCCTTATTTTTCGAGAACACAAATTTGTCCCTAAATTTTGAGGCCACGCTCAGTGCTGCGGAAATAAGAATGCAATGGGGAAATAGAGAATCGTCGAAAGTACCAGACATTTAGGTTTTTAATTTTTTTAACCCATGGCTAGTCGAGTGACGGGCCTAAAAATCTATTAAATTGCCGCTAAATTAGGTGGTTACATTCATCGCCAGAATTGTCACACATAAAGGCCACAGATTGCATCGGATTCGAAACAAAAAGATGAGAGAAACGTCTGGTTTAACAACCTATCAAGGTCCGAAAACCCCAAGGTCTACAGATCTCTCGGTGCAGCCATACTAACCTGAATATGATATTCAGCTACAAGTGTTTACTGTTAACAGCTATTGTAAATATGACAGCACCAAACAATGTGTATCTCGGGAGTAGCTTTCGAATGATAACAGCTCCCAATAAATTCTTACGCTTAAGGGCAGAGCTTAAAAAATTGCTTTTTTGAAGATTCTGGAATGAACCGTCACGTCACCGCGTGCGGTTTCGGAATTTTGACCGTTTCTTGTCCATAGTAACAGAGTATGGGCATGTTTATACATCTCTCGATAGCTACGCTGAAGCTACATCGTTTGATGCTATGAAATGTGCAATAATCTTTAACAGTAACGACTTATAGCCAAATATCTTATTCAGGCTGCCATGGCTGCAGCAGCCGGACGATGGAGTTTGAAGCCTTGAAACGCGTCTAGATTGTTGGACTGTGCGATTATCTCACTTTCTCGTTTCTGATGCAATGCAATACGTGGCTTATTTACATCCCATTTCCGTCAATGAATGCAACTATGCAGTTTAGGGGCAATTTTTAGGTATTTTCCGGCCTGTCACGCCGCAGTCTAAGGGTATCGAAATTTAAAAACCTTGTGTTCTGGCACTTTTGACAACGCTCTATTTTTCTGTTGCATTTTTGTTTCTGCAACGCCAAACGCGGCCTCAAAATTTAGGGACAAACTTGTGCTATCGAAAAATGTGGCCGATTTTTGGAACGCCGACCCTCAACGAGTGAAGCAATGCTTTGAGCGACTGAAGTTCTCATGATAAGTTATCCAGAAGCTCTTGTAACCTTATCTACGTGTTACTTGACTTTCAGCTCTTTTGGGGTTTCTGCACCGGTCGTTCCAAGTTGTGAAAAAATTCACTTTTTTCTGGAATGAAAAGTCACTCTACCAAGAGATAGCGAATTTCTAAGGAGCTTAACATTTGCGCGTGACATACGCTGTCACAGTGCTTTCCAAAGATGTATAACACTGCGCTCTGCTGCCCTTCCTTCGGTTGTGTCCCGAGCCCTTTAACGGTCAGGCGTACTTTAAATAAGATAAGAATTAAGTTGCTTTTTGCAGGCAAGTATCGCAGAGCAGATTTGTTGCAATTTTAACGAATCAGCAGTCGTCAAGCAGTTAAAACTGAAATCGAAAAGCATAGTTTTGGACAAAGGCAAACGTCATAGACGATCACGAAGCCAATTGTGTGCTTTACCTCATGACCAAGCCAAGTCGACAAGCGATACTTTCAAGTGAATCGTTGGCGCCACATCCGGAGACTGCAAGAGGAAATTAGCAGCAGATGTGTAAGTCAGAACAGTAACAGCATTCTGTCATCGAATAACAAAAGTAATCAACGGACGAACCACGCTTCATCACCGTGTCTTGCGGTGGTTAGATGGGCGTGCCACAACTACATCTGTCATCTGTCAGACATTGTGAAGCAATGGCTCACTAGTCCTCCTCAGGTATTGGATTGTAACTGGCGTCGCCGCAATTATCGTGGAACTGGCCTGCGCACACAGCTGATGGCGTATGCCAACATAGATGGCGTATCACCTGCGGGTGGTCGTCTGTCGGAGTGTTAGAGTATCCTTGCCTCTCACTTAGGTGATGGCCAAGAGTAGCCTTGCCTCTCACTTAGGTGTGGTGACGTACGGCTATACTCACTTGGGTGGGGAGCAAATCACTTCCTGGACTGCATTTTACACAACCCTATTGTCAATCAACCACCGTCCAATGGTCGCCCGTCCGTCGTTCACTGGTAAATTCGTTCAATGGTTCCATCGTTGTGGCCGTTTGGTACGGAATGGAACAGTCTCGATAAACTGCTCACTTCTTCACACTTCCATCTTAAACCTGCATGAAAGAAGAAAGAAAAGGCTGTGGATAGCTATCTGATGAACGTTTAACTTTTAAATTGTTCTCCCCATGGCTAAATCCGCGCCGTGGTAGGCTTGGATAGAGGGGAAGGTGATGTTATCGTGCGCCATACAAGATTGGTTTTGGTTCGGTGAAGCTTGCATTTACCTGTAATAACCTGCGAAACAAGTGAAACTCGTTGAATCTTTGCGGCCGCGGGACCGTACAACAAAAAAAATTTTTGCCCAGCCCTGTCAGATCATCACACCGGCGGTCTTTTATGATCGTCTTCGTTGCCTACACTTTCTTTCGCGGTGTTGACGATGAACGAATTACCCTAAAACTTATGGTGCAGTGAGAAATCAAAGGCAACAACATTCTTTAAATGATATTAGAAAGTGTAAAGGCAAGCTACGATTACATGGGCCAGATTTCGGAGGTGGTGTGCTTGAAAAACGAATAAAAGGAGAAAATCCCCATGAAAATGTAAAATGAAAATGAAAATCCCCATGTTTCACCAATCTGCCGCCTCCAAAAAGACGTGTTGGCGTAGTGTTACAATAAGCACCTTTCTCGCCTTGATGAACTCGTGACCACGGTCAACACGGTATGACTCCGTGGTGGCATCCGGGTCTGATGCGTGGCTCTCCGTGCTGGCCTGCAAATGACTAGGTAGGTGCAGCATGTATGTACATGCCGCGTTCTTGAATTGTTAAATGTAAAGTGTGGTAATCATCATACGCATCGTCGAACAGCGTCGGCGCTTGTTCGTTTTCGACTCCTAGCTGTGACAAGTTCAAGTTCAAGTTTTTTATTGCATCAGAAACACCATGGTAATGTCAACAACACGCATAAGCTGGACAGCAACGACGAAACCATACATAATTACAAGTGTTTAGTGAGCCAGTGGATAGTTACGGATCGAGAGGTGTAGATAATGATGATAAGGAGGCAAAAAGCACAGAAACGACAGAAACACAGCATGAACGGTTAGTTACATCTCACACATAGACGGAATAGATTTCACTGGTGGCAATCGCAATTTGTACAACAATTCAATAAACAAGCCCTGCGAACGAATGACTCCTTTGAATGTGCCCATTCGCTGGAAAACAGCAAAATCAGGTAAAGCATTGTAAAGATGAGACATGATAACAATAGCACTGGTAGCGAGAATATGAGTTTTAGCACGTGGCACGAGAATGATTCAGACGAGAGGAGCGAGAATTGGAATCGGAAATGAACGAGTAAGAGTCAACAGGGGCAGCACGAATACCAAGAACATAAGAATGCATCAATCTTAGACGACGTTTCATGACAGTGACACCACATAATCAACACCAAACATTGAACACAACAGCGGATATGACACAGACCGATAATAATAACAAGAGAACAGGCGAATAATGGATTTTTGTGTTCTTTCCAACAAATTACACGAATAATCATGAATGGGGAGGTCGCTTCACACGAATAGTGCATGGCAGAGCAAATCAAGGTTTGATACGTGATAGGTTTGACGACATTTCGTCTGCTAGTCGCCTCTGTAACAAGATACAATTGTTGGTTGGCGAAGTATACTTACGTGGGGCGGGGTGTACTACCTCAATCTAAGCTCAGACACTCACAGGGGTATCGTGTTTGACACTCCGCGCGCCCATGCTTTCTTCAGCACGTCGCTGTCGCACGTTAGCTTCTGTAACAAATGTCTTTCAGCATGTCCAGCAACTGTCTCGAAGTGTGCTGTGTGTTAACTGGTAACAAGTTATTGACAAAACCTTACCTTTTGCTCATCTTTGTCGGGAATGCGTGCATCCATCTTAAATTTTTGACTGGCAGCGGCTGTCACCATACAACGATAAATCAGCTTTGTCGCTCCAACTTAACATAACATCAATGAGAACTGTTTTTTGTTTTTGTTTGTTTTTTGCTCATAACAATTCAGCTGCTCGCACCTTCACACATACCGCATTTATGTATGTATGTATGTGCATAAAATCTCACAAACACATTTTAACGTGCCCTGACATTGCAAGGCGTGAGTGTGACTCATTGCACATAGTGTGTGTCTGCGTCGAGAACGTTTGTCAAAACTGGTTACATTTATGTCGGAATTCCGGTAGAAACACACACAAAAACGTACATGCAGCGGAAATTTTGGTAAAACGTATACAAAACGTCACCCTGAATTAGCAAGGCGCACACTGTAACTCTTCACTCATATATTCGTCGCCTGAAGTGAAGCACTTTCATTCTCCTGGACAGTGCTCGAACGGGATCCCGATCCCGAAATTCAGATCCGGAGTGTTTTCATCTCTGTGTGATAGTCAGCGGTAGCTTTAGTTTTACTAAAGTGTCAATTGAAACTTATTTAGGGCGCGGCCAGGTAGATGCGGACTGCGGACTGCGGACATTGAAAAAAAACTATGTCCAATGTCCGCAGTCCGCAGTCCGCATCTACCTGGGGGGTCGGCGTGCGCGGGCGGTTTGGGGCGGACGGACGTGTTTGTGGTGGGGGGGGGGGGGGCGGTTGTAATTGTTTGGGGTTGTGTTTGTGTTGTGGGTGGGTGTGGGTTTGGGTTTTGTGGGGTTGGGTATACTGGGAAGTTGTGCGTCTTGCGTTGTTTTGTGTCGTTGTTGTTTGGTGGTGTGGGTGGTGGGTCTGTTGTGGGTGTGTGGGTTTTTGGTGGTTGGGTGGGGGGGTGTGTGGCGGGGATTTTTCGGGGGGGGTTGGAGGTGATTGTGGGGTTTTGGAGGGGGTAGAGGGGGGGTAAATGTTATCCGCGGGGGTGTGGGCTGTGTAGTTTCTGCAGTGCAGGAGTGTATATGTTGGCCAGCGTAGTGAAGCAGTGAGGTGGGGCCGAGGTCGGTGGGGCGGAGCGCGTGCGGCGGGGGGGGTGGGGAGTGCGGGGGGGCGGGGGTGGGGGGTGTGGTTGTGGGCGCAGGTGCGGTGGTGCGTGGCGCGGGGGGGGCGGGGTGCGTGGGTGGTTGTCGGTGGTCGTATTTCGTTGGCCGTAGCGCTCTGCGGGCGGCGCCTCTGCGCTGTCGCGCTCTTCCTCGCTGTGTGGAGATTGTTGTTTTTTTTCGTCGGTTTCGGGGGGCGGGAGGTGTCCATCTCTTTGGCTCTTTTTGTTGTGTTTTGATTCTTTAGTCTTGCGAGTGGGGTGGTGGGTGTTGTGTTTTAGTAGGTAATTTAAAAATATATAATTTAAATTTTTTTTTTGGTTTTTTTTTTTTTTTTTTTTTTAATATTTTTAAAAAGGGGGTTGAGATGTAAAAATATCCTTTTTTTGGGGTAAAGAAAGGCGCATATTTTTTGTGTGGGGGGAAATTTTTCTAAATTCGCGCCCGCGCGGCGCTCTGTTTTCCCCAATTCCGTGTGGGGGTGCAATTTCATGTTCAAGTTCATTTGGGTTTTTTTTTTGTGTTTTTGTGGTTGCTGTGACTGATTGTGTTTTTTGTTGGTCGCCTTGGGGGTCGGGGTGTTTGTCTTTGTTTTTGTTGCTTCTTGGGTTTTTTTTTAACTTTTGGTGCCCTGTCCGGTGTTCTAGTTTTTTATTGCATCAGAAGCAACATGGTAACGTCAACAACACGCATAAGCTGGACAGTAACGACGAAACCATAAACAATTACAAGTGTTTAGTGGGCCAGTGGATAGTTACGGATCGAGAGATGTAGATGATGATAAGGAGCAAAAAAACACAGAAAACACAGAAACACAGCATGATCGGTCAATTACATTTCACACACGGACGGAATAAATTTCACTGGCAGCAATCGCAATTTGTACAACAATTCAACAATCAAGCTTTGCGAACGAATGACTCCTTTGAATGTGCCCATTCGCAGGAAAACAGCAAAATCAGGTAAAGCATTGTAAAGATGGGACATGATAACAATAGCACTGGTAGCGAGAATATGAGTTTTAGCACGTGGGATACAAATGGCACGAGAATGATTAAGACGAGAACTGGAGCGAGAATTGGAATCAGAAATGAACGAAATAGAGTCAACAGGAGCAGCACGAATACCAAGAACATAAGAATGCATCAATCTCAGACGACGTTTCATGACAGTGACACCCACATAATCAACACCAAACATTGAACACAACTGCGAATATGACACAGACCGATCATAATTGCCAGAGAACATGCGAATAATGGATTTTTGTGTTCTTTCCAACAAATTACGTGAATAGTCATGAATAGGATAGGTCACCTCACACGAATAGTACATGACAGAGCAAATCAAGGTTTGATACAGATAACGCATGACAGACACAGGTAGATCATTACGAAAGGTACGGTACAATGAACCAGCAATTTTCTTCACTTTCACAGACGTGGCAGTAGTATGCAGACCAAAATCAAACTTGGAATCAATAACAGCACCCAGATATTTGTTTGCATCGACAACATCAATCAGACATTCATCAATCACAATAGCAGGGACAGCGGGACATGAACTTGAGCGAGCAAATTGTTGAAGTTTTGTTTTGGTAGAATTAATGGAGAGAAGTTTGTGTTTGGAGAAGTGCTCGACAATCAAGTTCACATCCTCTTGCAAATGCTTTTCACAGTCAGGTGTACACATGAAGTGAATCAGTACCAGATCATCAGCATAGAGAATAATACGAGAACACGGAGAGAAATGCAGTTTTGCAACAGAGTTGACGTATGCGAGAAACAATAACGGTCCTAATACACTGCCCTGCGGCACACCAGAGAGAACAGACAAGAAATCAGAACACACACCATTTACATTCACACATTGGGTTCGATCAGACAAATAGGATTGAATCAACAACAATAAATCGGGTGGAACATTGAAATCGTCTTGTAACACACGCAATAATAGATTGTGAGGAACGGTATCGAAAGCCTTTCGAACATCAAAATACACAGCAACAACAGAATTTGAAACATCAAGAGCACGAGTGACTGTAGTATTGAAATGCAACAGGGCCTCAGTTGTAGACCGACCTCCACGAAAACCGAACTGCGTTTCTGAGAGTTTGGGGGCAATGAACCCGTTCAGGATGTTTCGAATGTGCTTCTCAGCGATTTTTGAGCACAGCGGTAATTTTGAGATGGGGCGGAAGTCCGATGGGTTTTGAGGGGTCTTGACTTTCGGCACGGCAGTGACAACGGCCCGTTTCCAACCCGACGGCCACGTGTGTTCGTCTATCGATCGATTGATGAGCACAGCGAGAGCCGGAGCGATCACGTGGGCACAGTTCTTGAGCATTTCGCCGGTGATGCCATCGATGCCACTGGCCTTGCGAGGGTCGGCTGTGATGAGACTGTAAAGCACGTGTGAAACATCAGTGTACCATTCGGGTGGCACGGGACCGGTTGAGTTCAGAACCAGTGCCTCAACGTCATTGACGTTCCATACACTGGAGAAATGTGTTGATAACAGTGCAGCCAAACCAGCACTGTCAGCAACGCACTCCCCATCGGTGTTGGCCAGAGACACTTGTTCTGTGTTGCTCCGTCCCGTGTACTTATTCAGCTTTTGCCAGTAGTCAGACAGATGAGCTATTTTACCAAACGTTTTGATGGCATAGTCACGTCTGGCTGCCCTGTTGGCCTGCCTTGACTGCTCACGCAAAACAAAGTACTTTTCATACGTTCCTTTGTCACCGGTCTGTTTCCACTTCCTGTGCAGATCGCTCTTCTTCCGACTGAGCCGCTTGACCTTCGGCGTCACCCACGGCTGGTCATTCTGTGGTCTTGGGCGAGCGGATCGGGCAGGAATGGCATTCGCAGCAGCACCAACGATCGTTTGACTGATTGCGTCCCAGGCCTGATTGACGTCTACTGCATCAACAACCTGTTTTACCAGGTTGTAGACGATGAGCAAACTGTTCATCAAGTCCCAGTCGGCCTTCTTGTACTGCCAGACACGGCGCAGCGGAGCGTCGGATGGAGACTGGGTGCTGGAAATATCGAATGTTACTGATGTCATGTGATGGTGGTTTTCGATTGGTGCAAGGAGTTCGTATTGTACCGCCAGATGGTCAGGCACGAATGTAACATCAATTAACCGACCCTTATGAGTCGGTTCAGTGATGACCTGGGCAAGATTGTATTGTTTGAGAGTGTTTTCCAGGTTTTTGAACTCAGCTGGCACCAAAGCACACATGTTTACGTCACCCGAAACAATAATGTTGTCAAACTTTCCTGTTTGTGACACCAAAGCCAATACCGTACTGAGTCCATCGACAAACGTGGCGTTGTTGCATGACGGCGGCTTGTACACGGTGATCACACAGCACTTGACCCCGGCAATCGTGTAGGCGACGGGCAGAATTTCTAGATTATCAGGAATTTTGACAGGCATCATGTATGGGTTGTGACTGTTCTTAATGTAAACCCCGACACCACCACCGTGCTGAGTTCGGTTCCTCGCGAAGAATCGATAATTTGGGATCTTGAAATCGTCACATGATTGGTCGTCCAACTTGGTTTCTTGGACGCACAGCACATCGGGTCGGGGCTCGGACGTTGCACAATGCACGATCAATTCATCAAATTTGTGTTTAGTTGCTAAACCATTCACATTCACAGATCGCACACACACAGAATACATAATGGACATGAACATGTAACACAGACACAGCATACACAACGCAAGAACACGCAACATGCTATTGGGTGAGATGAGGGGCTGCCACAGCACAGAAAACCGACGGGGGGGGGGGGGGGGGAGGGAAAAAGAAAGGAGGGGAGGGGGTGGGGGGGGGGGATGGGGAGGAAGAAATGGGGAGGGGGGGAGAAAAAAACAAGAAAAATCTAAAGAGAAAAAGAACAGAAGAGCGAAAGAGGGGAGGAGGGGGCGGAGGGGGAGGAGGGGGGGGGGGAGAGAAGAAAAAAAAAAAGTGTGGAGAGGGGAGGGGAGGAGAGGAGGAGTGGTATGGGTGTTTGTAGAGAGGGAGGGGGGGAGGAAAGGAAAAAAGAAAAGAGGGGAGGGAAGGAAAGGAGGGGGGGGGAAAGGGAAGAGAAAAGAAGAAAAAGAGAAAGGAGGGAGACAGGAGAGGAAGGAGGGAGGGGGGGGCGAGCGGGGCATGGAGGGAGAAGAGCGGAGAGGGCAGGGCAAGGCGAGGGGGAAGGAGGGAATGAATGGGGGGGGGGGGGGGGGGGATGGAGTGTTGTGGTGCGGTGGTGTGCATCTGGATGTGCTACTGCTGTACACATGCGCGTGTGCGGGTGGAGAGGGAGGCCAGGGGAGAAAAGTCGGGCGGGCAAGATAGTGGGGGGGTAAATTAGATTGTTGTTATCGTATTACATATAGTGTAAGGTGGTGGATGCGTATAAAAAATGGGATGGATGGAAGTAATAATCAGAGTAACATGGTGGCGTCATCAGCGTAAGTGTGGTTGAGGGTCGTAGAGGCTCTGCACTACTGCACGAGGTGTCGCGAAAAGTGGGGCCTCAGAAGGGTATTTTTTTATTTTTGTAGATATTGTGTATAGATTTTATTTATTCTGGAGTGTCCTTTGGCACACTTTTTATTTATAAAATTTTTATTAAAAATCTCAAAAAATATGTTTTAAAGTGTTTAAATTAATAAAAAAATATTTTAAAACTCATTAATCCACAATGACACCAGATTGCCAAGAAACGGAAAAAAGTACAAAAAGAACCGTGGTTTTTTTGCGAAATGGGAGAATATCTCTGGGAATGGTGGGTTTGTTACCGTTTACCTTTTTTTCTTTTGGGGGGGGGGTCCTCTTTGTGTAAAGTGGCCGGGCGGAAGACGTGGGAGGACATGTACTGGGGCAGCAAAAAGGTGTTTTGTGCAAACGCGGGCTACTGGATAGGAATCCAAACCAATGGAAATTCGTTGGAGTGTGAAGATCCATCGAGTTAGTGTTTTCCAGTTCAGCGATTTTTAGCGCTGTTTCATGTCAGGGTAGGCTGCACAAAGTATGATCACAAATCGAACACCGCTTCCAAACACGAATATATAGTAGTGTTCTGAACATATGGATTACTTTATGGCAAGACATTCTATATCATTACAAGCCCGTTGCGTATGGTACAGTTTGGTTCTGTTTCTACTGCTGACAAACAAAGCTCGCGCACCTGAAATTTTTGTACTTTTTTCGAGGGACGCAAACAACCGAGTGAGTAATGCTTTGAATTTCTAGTTTAGAGTGATGACGTGGCAAACTTCTTTTCAAATTGTGCGCTTCGACACCAATAATGTCAACATATGAATATCTGTTATCAGAAAAGGTACTGTGAAAGCCGCAATCAAGGTGGCCATTCTTCAAACAGAAGTACCGTCGAAAAGTGTCAAATGAACTGTCAAAAAGTGTGGCAAAAGGTGCACCTCTGGGAGTATAACCACCAACTGATCTAGCCGTCCCCCGTGCTTGATTTTCAGGCATCGTGAGGAAACAGCACATCACCGAACGAACGGAGTTGGAAAATCGATGTTGCACGATATGATCGTCACAGCGACGGAGCAAGTTGAAAAACCATAAGTCCTTCAAAAAGGCTAATTTCGCGTCTCTGAAACCGGTTCTGGAACCGGTCATATTTACCGTATTGGTTTATGCTTCGTAAAAGTGCACCAGTATCGGTGTCCATTCGCAGGTCGATACCTTTGGTGGACCACCTTCTGTTGCGTCCACAATGTAAAGGCAAACTACGCCAACACGAGCCCGATTTCGAAGGTGGTGTGTATTCAAAACGAATAGAAAGAGATAATCATCATGCTCCACTTTGTATTCTTCAACGTGTAACATTTCCCAAATCAGCAGCCACGTCAGAATGTTTCACTATTATGTCAGCTGCGAAATCGGGCTCGTGTTGGCGTTGTTTGCCTTTAGATGGTCTCATATATGTAATCACCGAAACATTTTCAGTTCGATGTGTCAACCAGTGTCAGCTGATCGGAAGTCAAATGAAAATGTTTCGGTGATTACATATATAAGACTATGCATAGTCCAGGCACGAACTCAACATTTTTGTCCAACGACTTTTTTTAAGTTGACTTGTGCAGATCCGATAATGTTCCGGTTCCACGTATTTCAGAAAAGAAAGACAGAGAAACGCACGTATTTTTTAAAAACACGCTCCCCACCTCGGTGCGTAAATTCCCTTTTGACTCCCAAAACATTTGTGTGTTGAACAACGTTGCTGTTCGCGTAAGCACGCAACAAATTGAGGTCAGCAAGCTGGTGGAACTTGTCATCATCTCTCTCGGCCCAATCTCTTTCTTTTCTTTGCGAAAACACGTGCAACCGGCGTATTTTTTGAATCTGGCCAAGCAAGCGTTGAAAAAAAGTCGCCTCATGAGCTGGTGGTTGGACTATACATTGTGGATGCAACAGAAGGTGGTCCACCAAAGGTATCGACCTGCGAATGGACACCGATACTGGTGCACTTTTACGAAGCATAAACCAATACGGCAAATATGACCGGTTCCAGAACCGGTTTCAGAATCGCGAAATAATCCTTTTTGAAAGACTTATGATTTTTCAGCTTGCTCCGTCGCTGTGACGATCAGATCGTGCAACATCGATTTTCAACTTCGTTCGTTCGGTGATATGCCGTTTCCGTACGATGCCTGAAAATCAAGCACGGGGGCGGCTAGCTCAGTTGGTGCTTATACTCCCAGAAATGCACCTTTGGCAGAATTTGTGACCGTTCATTTGACACTATTCGACGATGCTTCTTTTTGAAAAATGGTGAATTTGATTGCGGCGTTCAGTTCCAGTAATAAAAAAATGGTTCCAATTCCCAAATATGAATTATGTCCCTTTCACTTTAACCCAGTCCCGATGTCAAATCTGCAAATGCTTCACGTTTCCCTCAGCGCGCGGGGGGAACCATAATTTCGTTTCGTGCAGAAACGCGAACCAGCCCGAAGATAGGAATTTTCCGGCGCGACCCCTTTTCCACCGACCTATTTTGTGCCGAAAAAAATGGCAAATTGATGACTTCAACGTTTTCTGCACGTTTTACCCTAATTTTAAATCAGCGTGTTGGTATAGTCCAACCACAAGCTCATGAGACGACTTTTTTAAAGGGGGCCTTTCGCATTTCAAACCCCCTCCAAACCTCGCATGTGTTTAGACAGTGGTCAAGGCGTCATAAAAGTCAAACACACCGGAGGTCTAACGTTCAGCATGCGATCAGGAGATGCCCTTCAAGAGGAACATCCGGGAACAAAATCAAATGTGGGCCAGCCCAATTTCTACCTGCGCATTCAGGCAACTCGCCTAATGACAAGGGCGGTCAAGGCGCAGAATGTTTCGCATAATATTTGCCCCAGCCTCACCATAGAATTTTGCTTTTTTTGTAATTTCGAATTGCAACGAATTGTTCATGCTTGGCTGCTAAATGTTCAAGGTATGCTTGTCACGCTAGAACTTTTGTTGAAATTTGAAATAAAAACAAAAGCGAAATTCCAAAGTTAGCTGTGTTGCAAGTTTCATGCGAAACATTCATTTGCCTTAACACCTTTTTGATCAAGCAGTTTGCCTGAATGCGCAGGTAATAATTGGGCTGGTCCGCGGCACACTTTGTTCTTCCTCTTGAAGTGCATCTCCTGGACTCATGCTGCAGATTGGGTTCTTGGTGCGTGGAGAGTTCAATAACGCCCTGAAGAAAGTTCAAATGCGTGCAAAGTTTGAAGGCGGTTCTAAATGCGAAAGGCCCCCTTTGAAGCTTGCTTGGCCAGATTCAATAATGCTCCGGTTAAACGTGTTTCGACCACAAAAGAAAGATACAGTCCGTGACGAATTATGTGGCCACCTTGCAACGCCGGCGCGCGCTCGCCCGCGCGCCAGGCGTTATGCACATAAGCATAGGGTGATCTGCAAGAGTACGGTAGCTTGGCAACAGGAAAAGTTACGCCGCATTTACAATGCAAGCGGATTAGCGGATTAGCGGGCGAGATGCGCACGCTTTTGCATTCACAATGCAAAAAGCGGATTAGCGGGTTAGCGGATTAGCGGGCGAGCAACTTTTCACACCCGCTAATCCGCTGCACGCGTGTGCATTCACAATGCAGAGCGGATTAGCCTGTTAGCGGATTAGCGGTCCGCTAATCCGCCTTTCACGATTAGAACTGGTTCTATTTTTTTTGCGGATTAGCACCGGAGGCGCACGTTCAGAAGTTTATCATTTGCCTTCAAAACATTTTCAGAGCATGAAAAAAGTGTATACATGAGCAGCTTAACCACCTGCGTTCATTGGAAACGTTTTTGTTGCAGTTTGATGTTTGGAAAAGAGATTTTTTACAACGTATGGTATCATTATCGCGTTCAGTTTCGACTCTACACGACATGGTTGCAAAATGCTGTATTGCAAAATGTGCTTTGCTTGCTGTTTTTTTCCGACGGGCTTTGCATCGTGGCGAAAGTAAAGCCAGCCAGCCACTGAAGAAATAACTTGCATTGAACAATCAATGCGAGAATGCAATTCAACTCATTCACATTTTTGCCACAGCGGTTTCATATGAAAACAAAAAAACTGAAAAATTAATGTAAAGTAATGTCCATGGGCGGTGTCGTACACGCGCCCTATCATTCAGCAGGCCAGCGCGCTACCCCTGAGCTTCGCTGCTCTGCATCAATCATGCCATAAAGTGAGCAGTGTTGGAGGTGGGGGGGGGTTTGGGGGGTAGCCCCCCCCCCCAGTACAGTAGGTATCCCCCCCTCGCCTGGTACAGTAGGTATCCCCCCGATGTTTGGCATGGTACAGTAGGTATCCCCCCCCCGATTTTCACCCCGGTACAGTAGGTATCCCCCCGATTTTGCCCCAAAAGTGCCAATTTTTTACCAAAATGGCCGAAATTAGTGCAAAATCAGTGTTTTTTTACCTCAAATTACCCGAAATTCGCGCGCTACGCGCGCAAATACTACGTTTTCACACGATTCCACACATAATAAACACAGCAAAAATTGTCACCCCAAAACCGAACCCCCCCACCCCCCCCCCACCCCCCTCGGGACATAACCCCCCAGGCCATCGGCTCTGGTACAGTAGGTATCCCCCCTCTCCGAGCGCGGTACAGTAGGTATCCCCCCTCCAGAGTACCTCCAACACTGAAAGTGATTATACTTATGATATCACACACGCGAAGGTTTGTTCGTGCATAAACACTGCGTCCTGAGGCGCATGTGGTCGAAGTTTGGATAATATTACAATGGTCAACTCAAGTGGTCAAATCACTTCGTCAACTTACATTGTAGATTCGCTATTGTAGACCCGCTAATCCGCTTTTTCAATTTCCATTGTGAATGCAAAAGCGTGCGCGAAAAGCGGGCCCGCTAATCCGCAACCCGCTAATCCGCTAATCCGCTAACCCGCTAATCCGCTGCATTGTGAATGCGGCCTAAGCGCGCGCCGGGCGCGCGCCGTTTTCCAATAATCACACAGGATGCATATGGACTGGGTAACAGCGACCGCTTATTTATGCAATAAGTTCGCAATTTATCAAAACACGCGAGATCAGTTTTGAATTTTCCGTGAACAAGATATTTGCCGTTTATTTTTGTTTAGCATGTCACAAAGTTTTTGTACGTTGATGCATGTCACGCAACTTTTGTGGCTATATCTTCGATGTGCTTTTTTTCGTATTGGATTTGAAACAGCAAAGCTGAAAAGAAACACGTCCATACCAGAGAAAAGAAATGAACAGACACTGCACTCACACGACTGACATTCAATGCGGATAATGATGAAAAACAAGCACGCAACACTAAATTAAACATCACAGCATCTGGTGTACGTATTTGGTTTGCTGCTTGCGTTTTGTGGCGGCCTGCTCAGCTGTTTCGGCAGCAAACATAAGGGTGCTCTGCATGTGTGATTGGTCATTGGGTGATGGCTGACCCATTCACATTGCTCTCCGCTTTTATTTCCGTAACTTGCTGCCCGACGCCCGCCGTGTGATGCACACTTTAACAGCTCCAATCGCTGCAAATAGCACGCACGTTTGAATTGCCGCCTTTGGATGTATGACAAAACTGAAACGAAACGCGCGCGGCGCGCGCGCCATTTGCACTGTGCAGAAACCACAAATCAAGCCGACCGCCCTATGCTTATGTGCATAGCGCTTGACGCGCGCGCGGCGGGCGCGCTAGCGCGCGTCGGCGTTGCAAAGTGGCCACATAATTCGTCACGGACTGTATTGGGCCTAGCGAGATGATGACAACTTCCAGCTCTCTGACCTCAATTTGTTGCGTGCTTACATTGTTCAACGAAAAAGTGTTTTGGGAGTCAAAAGGGAATTTACGCACCGACGTGGGGAGCGTGTTTTTACCAAATACGGCATTTCTCTTTCTTTCGTTTTCGAAATAAGTTGAACCGGAACATTATCGGATCTGCCCAAGCCAACTTCAAGAAAGTCGTCTCATCAGCTCGTGGTCGGACTATACGAACGAAATGAGTTTCAAAAAATCTTTTTTATTCAGGTACTGCTGCTGCACGATGCTTCAAGCTAACCGTCAGGGACGGCCCTACAAAGCCCTGTCCGACGCGAGTGAATTCGCTCTACGAATGCTACAACAGCAATGACTTCAGACGGTACCCCCCGGCGGCGGAGACCATCAAGATCGACGACATATGCATTGCCGGGGAGACAAAGCTGCAGTTGATATGGGTCTACTACAAAGACGACCCGTTTCCGTACGTTGAATTCGAACAAATGGGAACGGACGAATTGGCAATAGAGTGCTTTGAAGGCGATTGGAGGGTCAAATCCGATTACGACTACCGAGTTGGTGCCGTCGAATGCATCGGTTCGTTTTGCTGCAACCTTTTTTGCGTGAGTGTGCGGACAATGAGCTTTTGGCCTCGAATTGGTTGACTCCGATCAGTTGCTTGCCTATCAACCTTGAGATATGTCCCTGGCCAACATCTGGCTGCTTTAATTTGCTTATGTGGCTCGAATTGGGTGGCGTAAACAGTGGTTTTGAAAAAAAATTTATCAAAAAAAATTTAAAAAAAAAATTCGCCCCAAAGGTTAGGAAACAAATTTCATAATTATTTCAAAATTTGAAAATTTATCAATTGTTTTGCTCTGAAAGCGCTATTTTTGCATAAAAATTGTTACCATTGACATCACCTGACCTTACCATGGATGCATTGGGTGCCATAATCATTGTTTTGTGGTATCTAGACGTAGTGCACACACTCACAGGGCCTCTTATATGATAACACATGTACACGTGACTGGGTGGGCATGCATTTATCCATGCAACAGACCCGAAAGCAGTGATTCGGTGTGATATTCGCTCTAAATTTACACTGTTTGTCACATATTTGCATTGGTCGTGTACCAAGAGGCAATAATTTCACCCAGATTTGCCGTCTTGAGTGTCACAAAGCCAAAGGCACCGACACCACGTGGGGGAAGTGTACGGGTGTGTACCTGACTACGGTCAGTACTCATTAACCATTGTATAGTATTGTTTTCGTGTCACCAGTGCTTTATGTGCACTTACCACACGTCATGGAAGAAAAATGCCACTATTTTTTGCTTTAGCGCTCATTTTTTCGTTTCGGGCAGTTTTTGGCTGGAATAAAAAAATTTAAATTAAAAAAAATTTCTTTTTAAAATGGGGTTTGAATAAAAAGTTTTTCTTTATTAACCACAGGGTGTAACGTGGCAATTTGCAGAACTTACAACAGGCTGGTATTATGCATGCAATTGCGTTAAAAGCTAATGTGCTATACTGCACGTGCACATTCAGTTCAGATATCCGTTCAAGATAGACCCCAGACTATTCCGCGACTTTTCAGGCCCGGAAGTTTAGGCCCGACCTCTTCAGGCCCAGTTTTTCAGGCCCGGCCGATTCAGGCCCAGCATATTTGACTCATTTATAGGCTTAGGGCGAACTAAGGTTAAGATATGCACAGAGTGCGTTATGTCTGGCCACCAGCTGTACAATGAATTGGCTGATTTGAGCAATATAAAACTTGAGGAATCATAGTCAAACCGCGTGCAAGTCATCAAAACCGGAAACCGGAAACCGGATGATTGTGAAAGCACTTTCCGGCACCCGTTAACCGGAAACCGGAAAAAGGATTTCGTTTTATTGAGATTTGAATTCCGGAAACCGGAAACCGGATTCCGGAAACCGGATTATTGTGAAAGCGGCCTAAATCCGGAATCCGGAAACCGGAAATAATTTGCATGCAAAAATACAAGACATTTCCGGACTCCGGAAATATTTCCGGAAAACGCAAAAATTTACATGGAAAAATAAAGCGTTTTCCGGAAATATTTCCGGATTCCTGTTTCCGGATTCGACCTAAGTCCGCCCTTAGGCCCCAGCCGGGTCTGAATCGGCCGGGTTTGAGTGGCCGGGGCCTGAACCTGTGCCCCGGGGCTGAGCCGTCGCACAATAACCCCAGACTGACCCTGCTGTCGTTGTTTAACGCGGCCTTTTTATACATATCTACAGCACACAAAAGCTTTGACAACAACAATTGTGTTCCTTGATGTTCAAAGCCATGTCTGCTTTTAAGGCTACAAAGATTGCGCAGCCTTGCCGATTGAAGGCCAAAAGGACGACTCGCTGATCAACTATGAACCATTCATATTGAAAACTTATCAACACGGTGCCAGTTTTACAATAACCTGGTCGGTTTCCAGTGTTACTTGTCATTTGACAGATCTTACAGATTCTTAATTCCTAAATTTACTTCCGAATACACCCCAGTGCAGCTTCTTGGCATTCGCCCATATCCACGTCGGATTTTGACCGCAGTGAGCAAACATACTGTACGTATGCACAATTTGACCAGCGAATGGGCAACACACCTGTTACAGGACCAAGACGCCTGGCCCGCAGTTCATCTGTTCGCAAGCGGCCTACCTCGACTACGTTGAGTTGAAAGGCGTGAACATGGCCGATGCCGACATGGACAATTTGGTGGCAGACGGGAGTTTGTCGTTCGATGTGATCTGTGATGATGGCCAGTGGAAAGAGAGTCAGCAGGGTTCGCCATTCGGTGGCGCCATTAAGTCGGTCAAATGCCACAGTGGCGCTGCGGTTGGATGTCCACCAGGTATGCGGTCAGACATGCACGATCGGGTGTGCAGCTGAAAACCGGCCACTGCACCCGATCTACACCCCATTTCTCGGGAACCAGTCATTTTACCATTTTTTCTTGCTTTGATATTACCGCGTGGAACGTCAAAACTTCCGAAAATTGTATAACCGGCAGCACCCGAAAAATGCCGCAGACGATAATCGCGTAAGCACACGTGATACAGGCGCAGGCTCAATATAAAAGATAGCAGCCTACCGCGCCTGCAGGCTTTGGATGCACAGTGCATAAGCTATCGCATACGAGCCTGACGCGCCTGCGCAGGCTCTGCAGGCGCAGCGTAGACACAGCTGCTTTGTTTGACTTGTGATATGATTCTAGCCGAGTTTTTTCTGCAGTTTCGAAGCATCTTGGCAACGTTTACGATGGAAGAGAGCAAATGCCTTGCAAAAACGAACAACACAACTGTAACCAAAGTCACATTTTGCAGAAAGACATAAAATTCTGAAACCTAAACGGCACAAAAACAAGCAAGCGCAGCAGGGCAACCACCGCGCCTGCCCAGCTCGTATGCGACCGCTTATGTACTGTGCCTGCAAAGCCTGCAGGCGCGGCAGGCTCTGCCCCGCCAATCAGCCAAAAATTGCAGCTGGTACTGTAGTTTTGATGTTGTGTCAATCAGACAATCACAAGGCTGGCTGAACTTCATGGCCAAAAATTTAATCCATGTGAGGAATCCAGTGCTTCAAAATTGCAATAATGAACGCGCACTACTTGTGCGGTGTGCATAGTAAATTTATAATATCAGAGGTATGGGTACCACAGTGAAAAAATGGGAATTTACTCTTGAGTAAACATTTACAGAAATGTTTACTCATGATTACGCTTTCATTGTTTACCCAATGTTTACGTTTCGTAAACATGAGTAAAGTTTTTTGCAAATTTCCGAACTGTCATTTTCAGCATAAACATGCGTAAACATTGGCGTTGCACTTCCGAATGATTCGCAGGTGCAAATTATTGTGTCTTCCAATGGGCAGAAGAGATTGTATGGTTCTTACTTGAACAGCCACGGAAGCACCTATGTACAGTACATGTACAGTATATGTACAGTACATTTCCAGGAAAGGGGTAGCTGCACTAGTGCGCGCGCGGGTATACGATTAATTTGCGTGCACGTGCTTAAGAATTATCGACTTTTTGCTTAACTATCGCACGCACCAGCACGCGTGTGACCTAGTGCGCGCTTGGGCGTGGGAAAGTCACAAAATGCTGCCTGTTAAGTACTGCACGCAAATTAATCGTACGCCCGCGTGACACTAGTGCAGCTACCACCTTTCGGGAAATGTACTGCAGGTACATAGCTGTACGTGCAGCAAGTGCGTAATACCTAAGTGGTCTACCTTGTGCCTAACGTGCCAGCACAACTGGCGTTCAGCACGACTGTATGAGGCATCAGATAGTCTAGTCAGTCAGACGTAACCGAGAGCGCACAGTTACTCATGGTGAAGACGGATCGCACCGCTGCCACTGACCCTTTTATGTCCTCCAATAAGCAGAAGCGCTTGATATGGTTCTTACTTGAACAACCACCAAGGCAGCTATAGGTAATGTATGTATCTGTACGTGCGACAAGTGCGACATAGTTTGCCTTTAGTCGGATGGTAAGTGGGCTAAAAATACATCTGAAAAAAATTTCCGCCAAATTTGAGCGTTATTGGCAACACTGCACGAGCACCAACGTTTGTTTCATCAGTATGATATACAGCTTTGCAGGAAACAGCTTGTATCCTGAAGAAGAAGACATTTAGTTCCAAAAACCTGGTGTTTTTGGTCACCGTTTTCTTCGTCGATAATTTTAAGCATCTGTGACTAACCAGCAAATGTGTTGATCGGACACAAGAATCCTCTAAGTACTGTGTACATAACCTGTGCTTTTGGGTTGACTGCACCAAACACAGCTAAGTTACACAATAGTTCGGACAACATACGCAGTCGGTCATTATGGATGTGCGCGACCCCAAAAAAGACACAACATTTTTCAGTGCTCGAATCTGCGTACGTTGTTTTTGAGCGCGCACGCTGATAATGACAGACTTGCGCATGTTGTCCGAATTATTGTATTAGCTGGTGCAGGGTTGGGCAAAAAAATTTTTTTAAGAGCGTGGACAGGTAGTGGTCACCCGCTTTCCATAGAAGCCGTTCCGGAAAAAATTTTGACCCCATAATTTTATTGGCTCGTTACATTGGCCACACATTGAACCTCGCAAATCCCAATTTTGAGTTGCACATCCCGAACCGTTTTGTAGATACAGGTTCAAACAGGTGCACTGGTCAACATTTTTGACATTTTGGCAACATTGCACATTTGGCCACATTGCAAGCGCACGTTTCAAAATAGTGGATTACTGTTTGTCACGCAATAGAAGCTAGTTATAGGCTACATGCATCATACCGAGACATAATCGGATTGGTTTTCGTTTTCGTGAAATTCGTAATTTATTGCCGTCAACCCTGTGTACCAAAGGACACTAAAGAAGTGCTAAATGAAAAAAGTATCAATGTAGACTGACCAAACGGCTTATGCAGTTATTTGTACCACCTATCGGGCTATATAGGCCGGCAGATGGGATACCTTGTAAATCCGAAAAAAAATTTTTATGATCCAATTTATGAAAAATTTTGTCAAAAAATGCAGTTTTTCGCGTTTTTTTTGTCTTTTCGTGTCTACCATTATTAATCGGTCTGTTACTAAAAGCTGAAAAGTTGCTAAATTATTCTTGAGGCAGCTATAAATGAGATGGGGACTTCACAAAAGACAAGCAGCTACGGCCGCGCGTTATTCGTGTGCGCGCAACACACCCATTTCGCCTATTTTTAACGCACCAGTACCCCAAGCCCAAAATGAGCAGAGCGTAAAAGAAAAGTCACGGGTCTGTTGCTAGCAGCATTTTGCATATTAACAGTTTAGATCATTATTAAAGTACCTGCACGTATACAGTGACAAAATACGCAGGCTTGTGAAAATGCAGAGCCACACAATGACTACGGTTTGACCGTGCTCGTTGATTGCGCACTGGTGAACATGGCGCATGTTATCTGACGAATGCGTTTTCATGTGCCGCTGTACTCAACTGATGCATACGATGTGTATAGGACCATAGAATTTGAATCGCGATGAAAATTGTGCTGGCAAACACTTTTGCTGGCGATAATCACGCACCTATGTTTCAGGGCATGAGACTATCTCTACTTTTCAAGAATTTCGTGAGTCAGCAAAAAGTATCAACGTAGCCTGACCAAACGGATTATGCAGTCAGTTGCGCCACTTTTTGGACTATCTAGGCCGACAGATGGGATACCTTGTATATCCGAAAAAATTTTTCTATGATCCAATTTATGAAAAAATTTGTTAAAAAATGCCGTTTTTGTGGTGACTAACCCCCAATAATGCGTATCACGTGTTCACAGCGTGTGCAGCACGCAGCAGTGCTTGACTTTACCCAAGCTATTATATTGATTGATGTTTTGACTACACCTAACTGACTGGCTTACTTTCTGTGTTTCTGTGCTTGTGAACTTCACTGTTTGGATGTATTGGATTGGAATGGAGGAATAAAATGTGAATGTTGCACCGTCTGGACTTCGTCACTAAAGTTTTTTCGCGTTTTTTTATCTTTTCGTGTCTGATGAAAATTGAAATTTTTTCTATGATCCAATTTATGAAAGATATAGTCAAAAATGCTGTTTTTTTGCCTTTTCGTTTGTGCCTTTATTAATCGGTCTGTTACGGAAGACGGAAAAGTTGCTAAATTATTCTTCCAGCGGTTCTAAATGAGATGAGGTGAGCTTGCGCATGTTATCCGACGAGTGCGGTTTCAGGTGCTCAACTGATACATATCATGTTTCTTGGAGCATACACTGACTGGGTCTACTTTTCAACGGTTCCGGCAAAAAGTATCGCAACGCAGCCTGTCCAAACGGATTATGCAGTCTTTTGCGCCACTTTTTGGGCTATCTAGTCCGATATGTGGTACTGGTGCAAATGAAGCTTGTGTTTTATTAAGTCCCCATCTCATTTAAAACTGCCTGAAGAATAATTTAGCAACTTTTCAGTTTTTAGTAACAGACCGATTAGTAATGGCAGACACGAAAAGACAAAAAACGGAAAAAACGGCATTTTTTGACAAAATTTTTCATAAATTGGATCATAAAATTTTTTTCGGATTTACAAGGTATACCATCTGTCGGCCTGGATAGCCAAAAAAGTGGCGCAACTTACT